>CM074509.1:13101018-13126106 GCA_037389245.1 Oryzias sinensis | reverse complement strand
GCCCTGTGGGCGTGGCATCCTATTTAAGAGGGAGCACTGCAGGTGGTGACAGGAGAGGAGTGACAGAGTGTGCTGCATGGCCCTGCGTGTAGAAACTGTGGCGGCAATAAAAACAGTTCCTCCTCACCTTGGCTCCTCTGCATCCTTTCTTGGCGGGACCCCGTCACATTCTTACTTTTCCAATTTATTAAAATAGTTTTTTTTAGCAATGCAAAGAGTTATGAAAATGATAGAGCCTAATCCTCCTTCTACATCGATGGCACTCATGTCACCAAGCACACAAAGTGACGGTGAAGCTGTGATTGAAACCTTAAGCCAGACTGATAGATCGGCACATACCTGCTGCCAGAGAGCCTGGACAGGCGTGCAGAACCATAGTGCATGCATGTAATTGTCGGGTAGATTCCTGTCACAGTGCTGACAAATGTCTGAGTTGCTGAGACCCATCTTGAACATTCTCTGTCCAGTGTAGTAAATTCTGTGAAGTGTTTTGAAATGGATTAGCTGCAGATTTGGACTTTTTGTCAGTTTAAAGGTGTTTAGCCAAAGTTCTGACCAAAAGCTTTCATCTGTGCTGATGCTCAAATCCACATCCCATTTTGTTGTCGGAAGTGAAATATTATTATCTAAATTACATAAAAGTTTGTATATTTTGGAGAGAGTTTTATTCATTGAGAAATTGATCAGAGTGGTAACTACATCTGGTAGCTTTAAATCGTTGTCTCTGTATTTAATCTTTTTAGTAATAATTAATTCAAGTTGCTGATATTCCAAGAAGTTATTTCTTCCATGTTTGTCTTGAAGTTCCTGGGGAGTTATGAATCTTCTATCAATAATTATGTGCTCTAGTTGTTTTATGCCCCCTGCTTGCCAAGCTGGGAAGTGGATAATTTTTTTGTTTATGGGGATGTCTGGGTTGTTCCAGATGGGTGTCATTTTGCACGGTTGAATTGATGATTTTGATATTTTGAGAAATTCCCAACAGGCTGTTAAAGTGGCATTTATATTAATACTTTTGAAACAATCCTGTTTTTTAACTGTTTGGCTAATAAATGGAAGATCTGACAGGTTGATCTTTCCACATAACGCCTGTTCCAAGTCTAACCATGAGTTGGTTTCTGGATTATTTTTTAACCATTTTAAGATGTATTGTAATCTATTTGCAAGAAAGTAATTGTGGAAGTTAGGTAATTCTAATCCTCCACAGCTTTTTGCAGATTTTAAAGACTTTTTTAAACTTTTTTTTTAACTATTTTAAAGACTAATTCTTGCAGGTTTATTGTTCCATAAAAAGCTTGATATGGATGAGTCTAATGTTTTGAACCATTTTAATGGCGGTTGTGTGGGAACCATTGAGAAGAGATAATTAACTTTGGGTAAGATTTTTTTCATTTTTACCGTGGCTACCTTGCCCATAAGGGACAGAGGCAGGTTGGTCCAGCGTGTTAGATCGTCCTGTATGTTTTTCAGTAATGGGGTGTAGTTTAGCTGCACCAGTTCTGATAGTTTGGGGGGAAAATTGATACCTAGATATTTGATATTTCCTGATTTAACTGGTATTGTGAGTCTTTGCTCCTCATTATTGTTCAGTGGTAATAATACAGACTTATTCCAAATATGGAAAAGTCTGATATAGAAGAGAATTCATTAATGATTGTTGCCGTTTCATTTACAGAATGTAAATTACTTAAAAACAGTAATATGTCATCTGCATAGAGACTAATTTTATGATGGCTGTGTTTGGTTTTAATTCCTTTAATGCTCTCATTCTGTCTTATTGCTGCAGCTAGAGGCTCAATAAATATAGCAAAAAGAGAAGGAGAGAGTGGGCAACCCTGTCTGGTTCCTCTTCCAAGAAAAAACCTGTTGGAAGTCTGTTTATTAGTTCTAACTGATGCATTGGAGTTGTGATATAATATTTTGATCCATTTGATGAATGATTCTCCAAAACCAAACTTATGGAGGGCAGCAATAAGGAACTTCCAGTTTACTCTGTCAAAAGCTTTTTCAGCATCCAGCGATAGTATGGTCATTTGATGGTGGCAAAGTCTATTATATTAACAAGTCTTCGGAGATTGTCATCCGAGTGTCTGCCTTTGATTAATCCAGTTTGGTCGAAGTCAATTATGTGAGGAGTGATTTTTTTCTATTCTCTGTGCTAGTGCTTTGCAGATAATTTTTACATCTGCATTGATTAGAGAAATAGGGCGATAGCTTGAAGGACTATTGGGATCTTTGTCTGGTTTTAGTAGAAGGATTATGTTGGCTGAGTTCATGTTAGGTGGTAGTGATTGGCTTTCATTGATAGATGTGACCGTTTCATAAAACGTTGGTGCCAGCTGTTCCCAGAATTCTTTATAAAACTCAGCAGGAAAGCCGTCAGGCCCTGGTGCTTTACCATTAGGCATAAGTAACAGAGCTTCATGAAGTTCAGACAACGAGAGCGGAGAGTCTAAGTTTGTGATTTGATCCTCATTTAACCTGGGTAGGTTTACATTATTAAGAAATGAGTCAATACTTTGCTCTGACGGATTGATCTGTGGTGTGTACAAGTTTTTATAAAAGTTTTCAAATGCGTTATTAATTTTGACCGGGTCATGAGTGACATTTCCTGTTTGGTCCGTAATAGAGGTGATTGATGATTTTTCTCTATTAATTTTAAGCTGATTAGCCAGAAATTTGCCAGATTTATTAGAGTTTTCAAATCTTTCAAGTCGTACCCTTTGTCTTTGAAATTGTTTGTTTATTAATGATGTCATTTAACTGCAGCTTTAAATTTTTCAGATCTCCCAGAATGTGTTCCTGTGAAGAAGCAGCATAAGCAGTCTCCAGGGTTTTGATTTTATTTTCTAATTCTAATAAATCTGCTTTCTCTTTGCATTTTTTGTGCGTTGAATAAGAAATGATTTTCCCTCTCATGACTGCCTTTGCTGTTTCCCACAGAATGCATGGTGAGATGTCTGGAGTATTGTTGAATTCTAGGAAGGTTGCCCACCCTTTTTTGAAAGAATTCAAGAAATTCCTGGTCCTTTAACAGAGACGTATTAAACCTCCAGGTTGTACCTGAGGGTGTCGATATTTCCCTAGAAATATTTACAGAGACTGGTGCATGATCACTGATAATAATCGGATGAATGTTGGAACTTTTAATTTCTTTTAAAAGAGATTTACTGATTAATAAATAGTCTAAACGGGAGTGTGAGTGGTGAACTGGAGAGAAAAGGGTGAACCCCTTAGTGCTTGGGTGACATGAGCGTCACGCGTCGCAGAGACCCAGATCATTCATGTACTGCTTTAGAATACTTGCGGACCGCCATGTACGCTGGTTTGCTGCTGTGCTGAGTCTGTCAAGTTCAGGGTCCAGAATCAGATTGACGTCTCCTCCTATAATGATTGTGGAGTCAGAGTGAACCGAGAGTGAGGTGAAGAATCTGTGAAAGAAGGAAGAGTCATCAACATTCGGGTCGTAGATACTGGCTATGCAATAGTCCTTATTCTGAATGGATATATTAATAATTACAAATCTACCTTCTGGGTCAGTAACTGTATCCTTATGAGTAAATGTAACATTTTTATTAATCAAAACAGCAACTCCTCTTTGCTTGGAGTTATAACTAGAAGAATATATGACTGGAAATTTTGAGCTGCACAGGAGGTCCTGAGATTGTGTACATAAATGTGTCTCCTGCAGTAAGGCTATATCTGCTTTAAGATCATCCAGGTGAGATAACACTTTCAATCTCTTTGGCCCAGAGCCAAGCCCACGCACATTCCAGCTAACGATGTTAAGACTGTTCATAACTGCTCTGACCAAGAGAATGTAAGGCTAAATAGAGCGTGTGCCGGTCCATGTGCGCGTGCCCGCTGATCGATGAAGAAACACTGTGCGTTTGTGTGCGTGAGCGTTTCCTGACTGTGTGAGCTGCATGTTGCATGTGTCCTATGTGGGCTTATGTGAGGTGTTTGCGGGATGTACGCGACTGTGTGCTGGTTCGCGTGTGCTTGCCCGTGTGCGCGCTTGTCTGCGCGCGCGTGCCCGTTCCGTGCATAAATAAAAACCAACTTACCGGGGGAAGTGTTGCCTTTGGATAATTTACATATGAGGAGGGGGGGAAAGAGGGGGAAACTAAAAAGAAGAAAGAGGTAAAGAAAAACAGAAAGAAACAAACATAACAAGAAAAACAACAGAAACATGAGAGGGGAGAAAACTTAAACTGCTTCAACGAGATGGAGGTGTGGATGATTGATGAGCCGGTTGCATTCATTCAACACGTTTAGCCGCTGTTTTCAGCGCAGCACAGATGTCAGATCTTCAGCAAAGCCAGGGGATGATCTCCGGGTCTCGGAAGAGCCTTCCATCTACAGAGAGTTTATCCACAGAAACCACGGCTCTGGACCCGTTGGCAATGTGTTTTTTCCTCAGAGGAAAAAGGATCTTTCGGCGCCGCAGGATTTAATTCGGAAACTGGTCATTGACACTAAAATGTGTCCCCTTCAGCTCGCGGCCGCGGCTCTTCACCAGCTCCTTTTGCTTGTAGTGGTCAAACTTGGCTACAATCGGTCGCGGACGCTGGTTGTCGGACATTCTTCCTCCGAGCCGGTGCACCCTCTGGAACGCGATTTTCTGCACCTCCTCCTTGGGGAGCTTCAGGTGGGCTTCCATGAAGGATTTCACCGTCGCCCCCGGGTCTTCTCCTGCCTCCTCTGGAATTCCAGAGATCACCAGATTGTCCCTCATGCTCCTCGACTGAAGATCCAGGAGGGTTTCTTTGATCGAGCGGTTTTCCTCAGAAAGGCGAGCGGTGTCACTGCTCAAGGTCTTGACACTTTCTCTGAGGGCCTGATTCTCCGCTGCAAGCTCCAGCACCTGCTGCTGGCTGAACTCCAGAGACTCTCGCAGGCCTTGGAACTCTCTATGGAGGATCTCTAGCAGATTCAAGCGGCAATCAAGGCTGGAGAGCTTTTTGTCAATGGAATCTGAAGCGTCGCTGATTCCACTGCCTGGAGAGGAGGCAGCTCCGGGAGAACTTTCTGGTCGGACGCGTTTGGAGGAAGGAGTGGTGGTGTTGGTCTTCCCCATAACGACGGTATTGTAGCAGCCGTCTATATAATTCTCCAGGTCCTCCAGGCTGTCAAAAGGCTTATTCAACTTTTACAGATGTTAGTTGTACAGCTAATTTGATATGGCGGTAAAATGATATAATAATGAAATGTTTGTTCTGCTACTTACGCACCGCCAAGCTGAGTTGCCACACCGGTCTTGTTAAGTCTCGCGATACTACAGCATCAGGAACTCCCCTACAGCCAAGGTTTTGGACCTTTTTGACCTTTTTGACCTTTTTGACCTTGGACCTTTTTTTTAGTATTAGACAATTTATTAGAATTAAAGAATGTATTAAATTNGTTTTCATTCTTACTTTTTATTACATAGAATCTTAGTCTTGTGCTGAAGTGTGTGCTATAACATTCTTTTAACTTTTGAAGGGACATCCTGCAATTGCATATGTGAGAAGGTTTTGACTTCAGCTCCAAGCTCACCCCCCTGCAGGGACACTTCTAAGGCCATTTGGAAGGCTGGGCTGTAGGTATGACATGGAACATAAATTATTCTTCTCTCGGACTGATTCAATGTATGGGAACCTCTCCAGGCGTCCGTTCACGTGTGGAGAACAAAGCTCTAGGATCGACTCCCTGCAGGGAAAGATCCTGCCACCTGTGTTGGACCCCACGGGTATTCCGTACAGTGTCCATCTGTGAAAAGGCCCCCCAGACACCAGATGCTGTGATTCCAAGTATGGGCTGAAGGAAGTAGGCGGGCTCCTCTGTCAGCCAATCTCTAGCGACCAAAGGCGGAGATTCGGCCGCTATGATGTTTTCAGGAGGAGGGACTCTGACCACATCTTAAAAGGGCCATGCTTTGGAAGAAGCGTGGTTCTTGTAATTCGGATTGTAACTTCTTACGTTTTGCAGGTTTTGGATTTGAGAACCCAGATGGGTCTGTTTTATTTTTTTAAGAGCTATTTGTTAGGGACAATAAAAACTCTTAATTTTATTCCGTTCACATTTTCTGGTCATTCTCCCGACTTAAGAACATGCATGGAAGAAATCTCAAAGCGACAGATTTCTTCATTCCTTCAGGGCTTAACTTATGCTCAGAATCTGAGCTCTGCAAAGAAACTTAAATGCACTCTTTAAGTATTTCTGAAGTTGTTCTTTGGCTTTGATGGACAGAAGCCCAGTGCTGAGGTCCAAACACAGTATCTTCTGAACACAAGACCCAGTGGTTTGTTTTGAAGTTTGAATATTTCTTTTCAGTAAAAATGTTTAAAAAGTCTTTACATCCAGGAATGTGTGGAATGCTTTTTTTTTTAAATCTAAAGTCTCTTTAATACGCAGAGTTTTAACTCATGCAACACATTTGATACTCTGTTTCAACATTGAAGTATATAACTTTGTTTAAGCCTAAATATCCCTGTTGAATTTCAAAATTGTGAGCATGTCAGAGCAGATCTTTTTTGTTTTTAGGGGGATTTTATATTTTGCTCTGAAATAAAGATTTCATTGCCAAGCACTCATGTTGTAAGGTAATTTATTATATTAATACCTTGAACAAGAGCTGTTGAAAGAAGTCCATTTGAAGCAACTTACATTTTTAGAGGTGTCAACTCAAAAACTTCATCATTATTATAATAAATTTAATACAACATAAAAATCCTTTCAGTTAAATTAAAAAAAAATAGTTGAAACAATGTATTTAAATGAGTGGTCAACTTTAAAAGGTATATTTAGGCCTTTTATTGAATGTTGGTGGTAATAAAAGATACTCTAGACTGTAAAAGGAAATCTAGTTCTCGCAACTCAACTTAACTTGTTAGTTGAACTTAAATTCATTAGAAGTTGACCCAACATAAAATTACTAATGGAAAGCGTTGTGTTAATTCATTTTGTTGAGTTGATGCATTTTTTTAGAGTGTAGGGGCCAATAGTGGGATTTTTTTATTCTAAAAGCATGTTCCTGAAAATGTTCCTATTTATTTTGTTTCAATGCTTCTTAAAACAAGTTGTTTTTTGTGTGATCAAATGCAAATCATTGAAATTAAGAATGCTATTCTCTATTAATTCATCTAGTTTATTTATGTAGATTTATTGTATTTCTGTGTTCTTGCTCTTAGATCATTTTGTTAGCTTTTCCATTTTCAGACCAAATTGAAGAAAGAGAAAATTAAAACTTTTATTTTAAATTTGGTTTAAACAAATCTATAGAAAATAACAATTTCATATGTATCTTTTTCCCGTTTATTTGATTTGCATTATTCTATTTAAAGCCTAGTGGGCTGCAGTATTTCTCTGCTTAATTAAGCGAGTGTGCATGAAGATCTCTCTCTCACTCTCTTTGTCTGGCCTCTTATTCTGTGTTCCAGCGTTATTTAATTGTACAATTACATTTATCATGATCATAAAAATATGTAAATATTTTAACCTTAAAAAATCTCATGTTTTTTTCTGTCAAAAATACTATGGGATATATTGAAAATTCGGGATCCTATTGTATTTTTAATGTTATTAGTGCCCGAGCATGTTGTGCACGGACCAGAATGTATTTGTAATGTTTGTTATTAGGGCCCAAGCACATAGTGCTTGAACGTGCAAGCTTGATATTAACAGCGCTTCTTCATCAGATGGAAACCAAAAAAAGTTTCCTGGTACCAAGTTGTCAGTCGCACAGGAAGTCTGCTATAATGATGTAAATGTGTCATTCTTGCTGTATTTTGGTCATTTGCAGGCCTCGCACTAGAACAAACTTCCCCTAGAGATTTGAGAATGTGACTCCAAACTCAGATTTTGCAAACTAGACCCATGTCCGATGTTATATTGCAAAGCTTTTACATTTTTCAAGCATTCAGCTCCTATTTTGTTCTCACCTGTTGGACATGACAAGTTATTAAAATAAGACTAATAAACTTAAAATAAGAATAAAAAACTTTCAGCAACTAGAGTCCTCTTTTTGTAATTCTACCCCTTTCCACTTTTTGATCACACATTATTTTGCATTGAAAACTAAACCTACAATCAATACAAAAATGACTTATTTAGATAATGGCATATGTCAAGAAACCAATTTCATGATTTCATTCATTTTAATCTTTCCTACTGCTTATGCTCTAAACCCGACCCTATATTTTTGTAATCCTAATGTCTGGCCTACAACTAAAAACTGTACATTTATTTGGCTAATTTTTTAAGGTTCCCTGCCGGCTTCATGGATGCCAAGATAGAAAGCCGGTTGGGTGGTTTTGTAGCAGGGTCCGCCAGAGTCATTCTTTCCCCTAAACACACCAGAGGTGACGTGTCCTGACTCATTCCTGTTACAGAGACTTTTGGGTCTTTGCCAGTGGAGCTGGTTTGAGGATGTGTGAGCTCGTGCTGCACATTATTTTGAAGGCACTGATCAGGTTTGCTGAATGGCAAGCTCTTTCTATGGTTATAGGAAGTGCGGGCTGGATTTCCGTACTGAACGGAAGGCAGTTGATACGGGTCCCTATGGGTCCACTCGTTTAGCTGAAAGGGTTCTTTTGTCTTTCCCGTTTCACCTTTCATGACACCGCTGTATCTTTTTGTCTTGGTGTCATCGAGTTTCTCTGCTGCCCCAGGTGCCACTCGTCTTGTTGTATAATGTGTTTCTTCATTTTTGCGACATATATGTAAAAGGACATTGCCTTTTATGTCTTTGTAGTGATGTGCATTTGTTGGCTCCATGTTTTTTCTTTGTTCGTGTGAGGGATTCCACTTGCACCTATCAAAAAATGTTTTCATTGATTTCCAAGAGGTCTATATGTAGACTTTTAACTATTATCTGATGATGTCATTCTGTCAAATTCTGACATTGGATTACATGTAATTATGTCACAATATTAAATGTGACATCAATGATGTGTCTAATGACATCATTATGACTCATTTTGACATCAATTTGATTCAGTCTAATCAGACTGTAATGATGTCATATCTGATGATGTCACAGTGCATCTCAACTTGATTTAGGCCACACACTGGTTTAAGGTCAGACAATATTTTTATTGACCGCCCTGTACGAGCCAGAAGGTGCTATCACATTTTTTTAGCCTCCAGGGGCCCCTTAATCTTTGTGGGAAAAGTATTTCAATTTCAATTTATTTGTTTAGAGGATAAGCCCCTTGAGATGTATCATCTCGTTTTCAAGGGGGTCCTCAAAATACAACAAAACAAGCAAATAAATAACCGACAGATACAGCTGAGTTTTACATATATCAAAACAAGACAAAAAAAACTTAAAATTTACAAGACAACAAACAGGCACACACCCACACACACACACACAAACATGGGCATTTAATGCACCTACAAGTGATTAATAATTAATTCAAAGTAAGGAAATAAAATAATAAATAAAAGGCAGAAAAGAAATCAAATTAAATCAAAAACAGTTACATGAGTGTTGAAGATGAACTAAACAGGCATTTTTAAATGCAAAGAATGAGGTTAAAGAGCGAATGGATAGAGGAAGATTGTTCCAGTCGGAGGGAGCCTTATAATTAAATGAATATTTTCCAATTTGTTTTTTAACTCTTGGAACAGCAAAAAAAATTTGATCTGCATGACGTAAATTATAAGAAGACTGAAAAGGAGTTAAATATTGTTTGAGATAGTCTGGATAGCTAAGGTTAATGCATTTGAAAATGAACAATAGCCAGTGAAATTGACGTCGAGAGGATAGGGGAAGCCAGGACAGTTGCTGAAACATAAGACAGTGGTGAGTTCTAAATGGACAACGAAGAATAAACCGACACAAGCTGTTATAAATAACGTTCAGTGGTCGGAGGTTAGTGAGAGTAGTGTTTTGATAAATGATGTCACCATAATCTAAAGTCGGGATAATCAGTTGTGAAATGATTTTCTTCCTGACTGAGAGACTAAAACAATTGATTGATAGATAAAGTAATTTTAAACGATACGAAATTTTGTGGACAATGGACTGTATATGAGCACTAAAAGAGAGAGAGGAGTCAAGCCACAAACCAAGATATTTGAATTTTTCTGCTACTGAAATAAGTGACATGTCCAGGTAAGTTAAATGTATTTCACTTGCAGCTACAGGACGTAGTCTTTTTTGAAACAACATAAAATAGGATTTAGATTTGTTGAGTAGAAGTTTATTGGATTGTAACCACAATTGAACAGAATTAAAATCATGTTGAATTGAATGCTGAATGTCAACAATGTTGGATTTAGAGGAGTAAATGACAGTATCATCGGCATAAAGTTGAATATTGCTGTAAATGCATTTAGTTGGAAGGTCATTAATGAAAATAGAAAATAAGAGGGGACCAAGTGCAGAACCTTGTGGAACGCCTTTGTCTACGCTTAGAAAGTTGGAATAGCTGCCATTAAAAAGCACGCACTGCTGACGATGATGAAGGTATGAGTTGAACCAAAGGAGCGAGGATCTATCAAGGCCAATTGAATGAAGTTTGTCCAGTAACAGATAGTGATCTACCATGTCAAAAGCTTTGGTAAGATCAATAAATAAGGTGCCAGTTAACATGTTATTATCAAAACCAGAGAAAATATCATTGGTGAATTTTAACAAAGCTGAAGTTGTGGAGAAATGTTTTCGAAAACCGGATTGGAAAGGAGATAGTATATTATTAAGTGTTAGGTATTCTGAAAGTTGATTAAAGATAATTTTTTCATATACTTTGACAATACTGTTGATGATTGAGATTGGTCTATAATTGCTCATGTCATTAGATTTCCCTCCTTTATGAAGAGGTATAACTTTTGCACGTTTCCAAGCCAAGGGGACTTCAGCCGTGGTAAAAGAGAGATTTAAAAGAGCAGCCAAGGGAAAACAAAGCACATGAGAAGCAAGTTTAATAAATTTTGCTTCGATGCCATCTGGACCAGCACTACTGGTAGATGAGAGCTCATTTATGACCTGTTCTACATCAGTCGGATTGACCATTCTGAAGGAAAAGATACTGTCACAGGACAAGTTAACACAGTGAGAAATGGAATGAGAAGGAGATTCAATAGGAGGTGATTTTGAGAAATGCTGACAGAATGCCTCAGAGATAACAGCCGGATCATTTGTACACACATTGTTAATAAGCATATTAGTTGAAGCATAATCTGTTTTTCCTAATAGGTTGTTAATTTGCCTCCAGAATTGTTTTGGATTATTAGCACTGTCAGATAGACTATCTTTGTAATAGTTCGATCTAGCATTTCTAGTTCTTGTAGTGCAGATATTTCTTAAACGTTTGTAAGCATCCCGATCGGCAGGGTCTTGAGTACGATGGAATTTCTCCCAAGCTTTGTCCCTCTGTCTGAACAGACTAATCAGTTCTCCATTTACCCACGGCATCTGTTTGCCTTTTACTCGGATCACAGTTGGTGGTGCATGTTTATCAATAACATTCAGTAACTCAGTGGAAAAATAGTCCCAAGCTTCATTCATGAAAGGAATTAAGTTAAGTCTAGCCCAATTAATATTAAGCAAATCTTCAATAAAGTTATCAATATTTAATATTTTTGTTTGTCGAACTTTGACCAATTTTGGGGGAAGACGAGGAGTTTTAATTTTCCAAATGCAATATATGATACAGTGGTCACTGAAGCAATCTGATAGGACACCTGAGTCCTGGATTCTGTCTGGATGTGTTACTAGAATCCAGTCAATAAGAGATTTAGAGTTAGTGCTAATTCTTGTAGGTTTAGATATTAACTGTGAGAAATTAGAACTATTAAAAAGAGTACGTTCAGTAGCAGATGACGGACATAACCAATTTATGTTAAAGTCTCCCAACAGGATCATTTCACTTTTACAACCCAAGGATGTAGCAGTAGAAAGAATGTTTTTAACTGAGTCAGAGGGTGAATTAGGGGGTCTGTAAATATTACCAATTATCAAATGTTTATGATCATGCAAAATTAATTTAATAAACAGGCCTTCAAAACACAATGGTGCCACTTTAGGTAAAATGACATGTGACTGTATGTTTGAAGACACATATGTAGCTACTCCACCTCCTCTCGAACTTCTATCTGCTCTGTACAGAGTGTAATTGTCCAGACTAATGACACTGTCTGAGATATTAGAAGAAAGCCATGTTTCAGATATAGTAATGACACTGGGTTTATTGTACACAAGCCAGGCCCTTAGTTGATCAATTTTTGGTAATAGGCTCCTCATATTAACATGAATTATTTGAAGACCTTTAACCATAATCAAAGGAACAGGAAAAAATAAACTGCCATAAACAACACTGCATGAAGCAAATTTGACTAAAAATAACTGAATTAATAATTGCCAGGGGCACAATAACAGTCACACACATGCACAGACATTCACACAAAACACATAATTGAAAAAGTTGGAACATAACTGTTCGAAACCCAAAAATTTATAAAGATAACACGACAACCTCAGTCTGAAATAGAAAAAATAAAAATACAAAAACGTCAGTAATGTTGTAATTTTCAAGTGGAGATTACCACCAGATGGAAATGAGTATTACCAGAAATAAAGAAGAGAAAAAAGGAGAAAAATCTGCTCAACATCAGCAAATGTAGCTAGTGTAAATATTCAGAGCTGCAAAAAGAGAAATGAAAAGCTGCACAAAACAGGTAGAGCAGCGCCTTGCGACATTACGTCATTTCATTAGTAGTTTACGGCAAACAAAGTTTCATATGGCCGTCAGTGTGAATTAAAGAAGTTTAGGTAGTTCAAAAGAAAAACAGTAGAGAGATTTTTACCGTCCATACTCAGGGGGACTGTTGGGAAAAATCACGAATGAAGATCTCAGCCTCGTCAGGTGAGCGAAAGAACAGCTTTTTCCCCTCGACGTGGACTCGAAGCGTTGCAGGATATTGCATAGCATATTCAATATCCAGGTCACGGAGCTTCTTTTTTACCGTAGTAAACAGACGGCGTTTCTCCATCAAACCAGCGCTGAAATCAGGATAGATATGGACTCGATTTCCTTTAAGCAGAAGCTCCTTTTTGTCACGGGAGAGGCGTAGAATGTTGAGCTTGTCCTGGAAGTGCAGAAACCTCACGAGGATTGGCCGTGGAGCAGTTTTGGGATTGGGATTAGGTGTTCCAGGAGAACGATGTGCTCTTTCGATGACCAGAGGAGAGGGAAGTTTATCCTGACCAAAAAGTTGGATGAGAAGCTGACCAACGAAGCCGATCATGTCACGGCCCTCAGAACCCTCTGGCACACGAAGAAGGCGAATGTTAGAAGCTCTACTCCGGTTTTCTGCATCTTCAACTTTCTCCGCCAGGTAAGAGTTCTGTTTCTCAAGTTGTTTTATGCGAGTCTCCAGACGAGACAGCTCATCTTGATTGGAACCAACGCGGCCTTCCAGTTCACCCACTGTCGTCTTCATTGAGTTCAGCGAATCTTGCATCTGGTGGACGCTATTATGAATCGTGTCAAGTTTAGTGTCAAAATGAGATAACATCTCATTCTTGAACTGCTGCAGAGTCTCAACCAAGGTTTTGTTTGTCACAGGTTGACCCATATCCGAGTCCATGTGGTCAAAATTAACAATGACACAGCTTAGTATATAAATTTTCAGTAGACAGATTTCCAAAAGAATCAGCCAGGCATGAAAGCAGCCCAAGTAAGAGTTGAGCAGGTTAGGTAATTATAAGCACCAGACTGAGGTTTTTATCGGAGCTCACGTCAGCCCTGCTGCACTGTCGGCCATCTTATTTAGTATATTTAGTAAATATTTATTATCTGCAGCTGGTTTCAAGTTTCTTTAAATATGATTTTTTTTTTTATTCTATATATTGTTTCGTTTATTCCAGCACAGACAGACAAGTGATGGCTAATGGGTTCATTCTGTTTTGAAATTCAGTCACAACATGCAGAAAACAGTAGATGAACACTTTGGGATTGTTTGAAATGATGAGAAATGATGATGCAGAATCAGTGACGTGCGGTGAGGTTGAATGCTGGTGAGGCACTGACTCCTCTGAAATAAAAAAATGCTCTAATTTGACATTTGTGTGAAGGTGTACAATCCCCGGATCAGAGTGGAGTCTTTGCTGGTCACAGCCATCAGTAAAGCTTCTGCCCAGCAGAGGGCGGGTCGCGCCGGCAGAACACGACCAGGGAAATGCTTCCGTCTCTACACGGAGAAAGCCTACAAAACTGAGATGCAGGCAAGTGACTTTTTCTGCAGAAACCAAAACCATTTTCTCTTTGAATTAAAAAAAAACTGTCCCACTGTCTTTCATAGTTCTGTAATAAAGCATGAAATGATATACTTTGTATTGGAAGCAGTCTCTGGGTCTGGCTTCACATGAATGAAAACTGTTGGACTAGTTAAGAAATCCTCCTAACAAGTAAAGCATCTATGGGTTTCACAAACCCATAGATGCTCAGCAAACTGAAGGACAAACCTGTAATAAAAAAATGTAGAGAAATGAATCACCTTGCAGTGGTTAAAAGAGCATTCCTGTAAATTGAAAAATGTCTTTAGCTCCAAACCTTTTTCAATTTTGTTTGGCTTTAGCAACAAGCAAAGACACCGCATAGGAAGCCTCCAGGGCTTTGGCTGATGTAGTGGAGACTTTTCACATTGTGGCTTGGGATTACTTGAAATCAGAAAGTTTTCTCCTGAAGAACTCTGGTGCCTTACCAACGTGACATCCATGTTTTGTGGTGAGATGCCGCTGGAGGTGTGCCGGCTTCATGCTAGCGTTGGCTAACTTCTCCCTGCAAAAAAAAACACAGTCCCTGTGTCTGAATTACCGCCCTAACCCCTATATAGTCCACTATATAATGCGGTCGATCGAGTGGCTTAGAAACTTCCCAGAAGTCTCTATGAAAAACCAGTGTGGATCGATGCTCACTCGATTGGCGAATATTGACCAGAATGCACTGCGTTCGGACCAGAATGCACTGCGTATGAGCCACAATGCATTGCATTTGAATTATTCTAAAATGGCAGCCGGTTGGGCAAGGACAACAACCAAAACATGTACCGTAATTTCCGGACTAAAAGCCGCTACTTTTTTCCTGCGCTTACAGCCCTGCTGCTTATTCAGTGACGCGGCTAATTTCTGGATGGCGGCCGCCATGTACGTACTTTCGGGCTCGGTGAATGGTTTAAATTCTCCATCTAAGACCAAACACAAGTCATTTGTTTTTTAACACACCTCTAAGCAGCCAAACAGCATGCAGGTCATTTCAGGTCTTAGACACTTCAGTCATGGTTCAACAAAAAGAAACACGCATGCCCGGCCGCATCCCAGAATCCTTTGGTGCCATTAGACCCAACGTGCACGTGATCGCCGCTACAATATGATGAAGCTTTCAAGTTAAAAATAATCGTTAAAAGCAGCGTGAAAAAATCCCCCATCAGTAAATGGAAATGCCGGTCAGCTGCGTGACGGAGAGAACAGCGCATGCTCAGAAGTGTATTTACCTCTGAGTCATAGTGACTCGGCTGGCTGCACGTAAATAGGCAAGGCAAGGCAAGGCAAGTTTATTTGTATAGCACAATTCGTACACAAAGTAATTCAAGGTGCTTCACAAAACAGAAAAATGCATTAAAATCACAATACATCATAGAAATAATCAACGTAAAATTTACTTTAAAAGAAAAAAAAATTTGAAAAATGATTTAAAAATAAAGGAAGGAAAGGAAAGAAAAGTGCAGATAGGACCTTTCAGTCATATACACGGCTAAACAGAAATGTTTTAAGTCTAGATTTGAACATGAACACAGAAGAGGCCTGTCTTACGACTTCAGGGAAGCTGTTCCAGATTTTAGCTGCAGAATATTGAAACGCTGATTCCCCTTGTTTAGTTTTGACTCTGGGAATCAACAGGAGGCCGGCCCCTGAGGTCCTCAGAGTACGAGATGGTTCATATGGCACTAACATGTCAGAGATGTACTTTGGTGCTCGGCCATGGAGAGATTTGTACACAAGCAGAGCTGCTTTGAAGTCTATTCTTTGAGGTACAGGGAGCCAGTGCAGAGACCTGAGCACAGGGCTAATGTGATCATACTTCCTGGTTCTGGTCAGGACTCGAGCAGCAGCATTCTGGATGTACTGAAGCTGTTTTACACCTCGTTTGGAGAGGCCGGTGAGCAGGCCGTTACAGTAGTCTAACCTACTGGAGACAAATGCATGAATAAGTATCTCCAGGTCTGGTTTTGACACTATGTTTTTGATTTTGGCAATGTTTTTCAGATGGTAAAATGCCGCTGATGTTACTGACTTGATATGGCTGTTAAAGTTCAGGTCAGAGTCCATGATTACCCCTAGGTTTCTGACTTGATTTGAGGGTTTAAGAGACAGAGAATGAAGGTAGCTACTGACTCTTTCTCTTTGTTTCTGTGGGCCAAAAATAATAACTTCTGTCTTGTTTGAGTTTAGCTGGAGAAAGTTGTTCTGCATCCACGCACTGATCTGTTGGAGGCAGTGGCTGAGTGAATCCACCGGCCCATATTCACCTGCTGTCAGTGACACATAGATCTGAGTATCATCTGCATAGTTGTGATAAGATATGTTATTACTGCGTATTAACTGCCCTAGTGGCAGCATGTAGAGGTTGAACAGAAGGGGTCCCAGGATCGATCCCTGGGGCACACCACAAGTCAAGGCCATGTAGTCTGAGACACAACTCCCAATTTCAACAAAATATTTCCTGTCTTCTAGATAAGACTTGAGCCAACTTAGGGCAGATCCAGAGATGCCAACCCAGTCTTGGAGTCTGTGCAAAAGGATCCCATGATCAACAGTATCAAAGGCAGCACTCAGGTCTAGCAGGATTAAGACAGAGACTTTGCCATCATCAGTGTTCAGGCGGAATGTCGTTGGTTACCTTGATAAGAGCAGTTTCTGTGCTATGATGGGGTCTAAAACCTGACTGGAAAACATCAAATGAATTGTTTAATAAGAGAAAATCAGTGAGCTGTTGGTAGACAACTTTTTCAAGGACTTTTCCTAAAAATGGCAGATTAGAGATAGGTCTGTAATTATTCAGTACATTGGGATCAAGACCGCTCTTCTTCAGGAGAGGTTTAATGACTGCAGTTTTTAAGGCCTCTGGAAATATTCCAGATTGAAGAGACATGTTAACTATTTGAGTAATTGATGGCAACACACTGTTCAGGACAGACTTTAGAAATCTAGTGGGTAACACATCAAGGCAGCATGTAGACGAGCTCAGATGGGTGATGGTCTCTTGGACAGTTTGGTCAGTGACAGGTACAAAGTGAGTCAGCTTAGAGTGCGTAGGTGGCCGTTCGATAGTTATATGTGTTATATGTGTTATATGTGTGGCACAGAAACTGTTGTTTCTGTGCCCTGACTAGATCATCGTTCCTCCAGGGAGCTTTCTGTCTATGTTTTCTCAATTTAACCTTCATAGGGGCAATGGCATCCAGAACATTCAAGATGCTAGAAGTAACAGAATTCAGCATTTCATCAACATTGGCACCAGAGGCGTTTTCAAGGTCTATCATTTCTACAAACTGTGCCCTAGTGCTCTCATTTATTTGTCTCCTTTGGACAACTGCAGGGCCAGGCGGTAGTTTGGGAGAAACAGACAGGTCAAAGAATACACAGAAATGATCAGAGAGGGCGACATCAACCACACTGACATTGTGAATATTAACCCCCTTTGTGATGAGCAGGTCCAGAGTGTGCCCTCTGTTGTGGGTGGGGCAACTCACATGCTGAATTAGATCAAAGGTTTCAAGGACACCATTGAGCTCTTTTGCATTTTTGTCATTGACATTGTCAACATGAACATTAAAATCCCCTGTAATGACTAGACCATCAAAGTCTGTGCACACAACTGAGAGCATTTCAGTGAAATCATCAATGAAACTTTGGCTGTGCTGAGGAGGTTTGTACATGACTATGCAGAGTAAGGGCGGAGTTTGTTTTAACTCAATCTTAAAGGACACATACTCAAATGATGAAAACACACCAAATGATAGTCTGCGGGTTGCAATATTATCTCTAAACAGTGCAGAAACGCCTCCACCCTTTTTATTTTCTCGTATTTCCGATTCATGTTTGTAGTTTGGGGGAGTTGATTCAACTAGAACTATGTTTCCTGTGTTTTTGTCAAGCCATGTTTCAGTTAAAAACATAAAATCAAGGTTAAAAGAAGAGATAAGATTATTGATTAAAAATGATTTGTTGCATAAAGATCTGACATTGAGTGCAGCAAGTTTGAGATTAGTTTCCTTGGGACTGGTCAAAACCTTCTTGCAAGGGATATCAACTAGATTTCTGTGATTGGACAGTCTAACTGCCCTTTTTTGCATTCTACGTGGTGCAACTACAGGTATAGCACCAGAAGGAAGCTGTTCATCACAGGGCCCCAGTTTGACATAACCTTTCCTAGGACACTGGGGGCCCGTTTCATCCTAGCTCTGGGGGATAGCACGTCTAGAGGCGCGCAGGGGAGGTTGAGTTGAGGGTAGTTTGGGTGATTGAGCAGGAGGAGCGGGAGCTGGACGGGATTTGGGTGAACGACGGAGGGGGCGTGTTGGAGGGACTTTGGATGAAGGACGTGTTGGAGGGAATTTGGGTGAAGGATGTGGAGGGGGCGCTGGAGGGGTAGGAGAGCTCCTGTGTGGTGTGAGGCTCACAGGTGTTAGGGGAGCCATCTTAATTCCTGACTTAATCAGGCTATCAAAATGGCTAGGTAGGGCCATGGGTGAAAGTGGGGGGGGATGAAAAGGAAAGTGAGTCTTCACTGGGAGTAGATGTAGCAGGGGGCGCCCAGAGCTGGTCAGATGGTGGTATTTCTGGGGCCAAATCTGGTGGTTGTTGTTGTGGTTCTGCGGTTGGGTCCTTAGCTGGCGGTGGTTGTTGTGATGCTGGTGCAGCTGAGTCCTTAGATGGAGGTGGTTGTTGTGCTGGTGCTGCTGGATCCAAGTCATTGACCGGTGGTGGTGGAGGTAGTTGTTGTTGCCGTTGTGCTGTGGTTCCTGGGACACTGGCTCGGTCCTTCCTTACTGCCTTTTCAGGGCCTTGGCCTCTATGCCCCAGAGCGTGGAGGAGGTTCTTCACTAACTCTCTTGCTCCACCTCTGTTCAGGTGTGGGCCTCTTCCCATGAATAGGTCCTTTCGTTTCCAGAATGTATTGAAGTTCTCAATGTAATGGAATCCTCTGGAAGCACACTCTCTGGAGAGCCAATTGTTCAGCTGAAACAGACGGCTGAACTTGAGTGACACCTCATCGATGTTAGGAAGAGGTCCACTGATGAATGCTTCAACCTCTTCTTTGTCGATCTCTTCAAATAACTTGATGAAGTCTTTTTTCAGACGTTCAGATTGTTCTTTTTTTATATCGACAGCACCTACATGGATGATTATTCGTTTAACTCCTTGGTACAAGACTTTAGATAAGAGTCCTGTAATCACTGGAACAGTAGAACTTGGGCAACATAAAGTTTGCATTCTTCTGTGGCTGACTCCACTGAAAGCGCCATCTCCAAGCAGCAGCGTATCTCTGACCTTGACGTTTGGCACAGATTTTCTTTCTGCCTGTGCTTTGTTGCCAACATTATGACCCCTATTCTGTGGTCCAATTTCACTTTGTTCTTTAACTTCACATTGTGTTAGGGGTAAAAATCTGTTTGTGAGCTTTATTTCAGATGTTTTGTCATCTTTTCGCTTTGGCTTAACACAGAGTTCCTCCGCACAAAGTTTCGGAAAAGACACAACATCACTCAGGTCTATGTCACTGTTATTCTTCTCATTTGTAGTAAGAGTGGGCTTCTTACCACCCGATGTCACTGGAAGGGTCTTGTGAAGTCTATTTTCAGTTTCCAAGGTAAATATCCGTGTTTGTAGCTCTTCTATTTCTTGTTGGTAGATCCGACAGCGTTCACAGTGGGAGTTTGTTTTTCTTCCTCCTCCGGACATGTTGCTGGCTTGTCAGACGTAAAAATATTGATTTGTATAGGTGGAAGTCACAAAAAAGGATGACCAGTCTGATATTCCAGGATTTGTGGATGAGGTAAAATAATTAAAAATGATTAATTAAATGATTAAAAAGCAAATAAAGCAGGAAGCGGCAGGAGCAGGGGAAAAAGCGTCTGCACTCTTTTGCAGGGGGAGGAGCAAAATATGTGTGAATAACATCAGCCTTTATTTTGTTGGGACACGACTGGAAACACAAATCCATGTGGTCGTTTTTAAGGTTTCTAAGGACTGAGCGGAATTTTGCATTGAAAAGCTCACAGCCGCCGTGTGAGCTTTTCGGATAGGAAGGGGAGACAAGGAGCCCGCTTGGCGAGTGCGGAGCGCAGAGGCGTCCGCGGAGCAACAAGTGTTTGTTGTGAAAGGAAACTTCTGACGAACGCGCCGCGCTGAGGCGCGCGTATCGCGCTGAGGCGGGCGCTTTTCAGTCGCCGCTGCTTTGTTTTACTGGTGTTTTTTAACCAGCCCCGTTAGTACCATAATGCTGCCGCGACACAAGTGGAAGGAGAGCTGTTCCTTTTCACCCCTCCATGCACTGCTGCTACTTGCTCATTCTTAAACACGTACAACAGTGTGGCGAGCCGGGCGTTGGCCCCGCTTTTAGCCCCTAAGACTCATGGGAAATGGGGGATCTCGGATGTAAATTTCCTCATCATAACTGAGGGATGTAATGTTGATTATATGGTTACTGTTAGTAATTTTATGTATGATACCTAGATTGTCAATAAGTAAAAAAAAAATAAAAAAAAACCATAACTGAGGAACTTGTGAACAGAATACAGGTCCATACTGTTTCAGATGTAGGTGTACTTGGATGCATGAGCTTGAGTCAGGGCAGTACCCGTTCACAGTGTGGTAACGAGCCACGCTCACTCTGGGAGTCAAGACGTGCTTTGTCAAGGCAGCCGCTTTTACTCTGTTGCGGCTTGTGTATGTACAAAACTAATTAAGCACGTGAAAATAGGTGGGTGTGGCTTGTAATTGGGTGCGCTTTGTAACCCGGAATTTATGGTTTAAAATATATTTGTAAATGCGTAAGATAATGTGTGTAATATGTTATATTCCTCAATTGACAACCTACATTGTTTGAAGCTCATCAATTTCGGTAATGCTTAAGCTAACGGTAGCGCGAATTAGCGCCGAAGGCTAAAAACAAATGCTAGACATTACATCAAAAAGCAGTGACTTCTAACCGTAGTCATAAATTATTAACACTTATTTTAAATGTCTTTATATGTAGGGACAGACGAGGATGAGGAAAATCTGATCCATCTGTGGATGGAGAAAGATAGCCTGTTTGTTCTCAGGCAAGCTCGTGTCGGATGGGAGTCAAGTCACTTGTTGATGATCATGATTAGATTTGTCTTTTTGTTTTATATGTTAACATTTATTTTTACACATGTTAACAATAACATGCTCTCTCTCCACCACAGAGCGTGTTCTGGAGTGGTGCTGGTTGTAACGGGCCTCAACCACATTCCTCATGGGTCCCCTGTAGGGTGTCAGCAGCGTGATGGGATGTGCAATGCAGAGATGCCCACCATCACCCAATAAGATCCTTCAGGTGGGTAAAGTTTGATTTACATAAATTGGACTTTTACATAGAACCTGTGAATCATGGATTGATCCTGAATTCCCAACAAAAATATCTATAAATTTGGCATTAGAGTCACATAGAGCCTGCATTTGAATGGAATAAAAAAGCTTCCTGTTAAAATAACAAGCTGCATTTTCTTTTAGGGCCTTTATTCTCATGTGGCAGCCATCAATGCTCCCCACGACCTTTTGGAAGGTGGAAGACCAAGCAAGCTGCTAAAAAACCAGAGGTGACTAATGGCAGTTCATTCCCACTGGGAAGCTGGGTGACCCTGCTCATCAGCTGGAGGATGCGGTGCGCCGTCCTGTTTACAACGTCGCTCACAGTGGACCGTGGCATGTCAAAGGCCCTGGCTATCACACCTTAAGATGTTCCACATGCCAGCCAGAAAAGAAATACCAAGACCTCAGTCTCTTGTCCCCCCAGAGTGTGAGGAACCCCAAGCTGCTTCACCAGATGCTTGATGGTCCTGCTGAAAATCCGGTCTTGTGTCGGGCTAACTGTCAGCGTAAAGGGCCAGGACAGAAACCTTTATGTTTGCAAAGCAGTAGAGACGTGGAAGACCCTGTAAAATGGAACAATAATTATTTCATTGAGAAAATTAAATCTCATCTTTTGAATGTTTCTATTTATTTTTGATGTCTTAGATTTTAGTTTATGAAGTATTTTTAAATGCTGGAAAATGTCGTGTTTTTTTTTTACTGGGTGAAAAATGAAAGTATTTTAACACTAGAACGTCCGTAGGGCAGCCATTTGGCTTTTCTACCTACAATGTCCAAGGGACAGCCAAGTGGCTGGATTAGTTCAAATTTACATGCCCAAAGAGCAGCCTTCAACATAGTTTGCACATGAACAGCACAGCCATTAGGCTGTTCTTTTGGCATGCAAAAAGGACAAGCCAAGTGGCTGCGCAAGTTTTCACTATTTCCCCTCACCTCTGTCACTTCTAGTAAGAGGTCACCACAGTTTGGTTTTTCTTTTTTGGCTGAGACTTATCGTTCATGCACAAGAGACACTTCTTTACTGACATAATACTGAATGTTCAAGCAAAGAAATCATGTGGTCAAAGTCATATCTTCAACCCACTACTTGTCTGCACATACTTGGTACTGCCCCACAATCTCCTTTCTGCATTTGCCACATGGTATACTTGTAGCAATCAACAAAGCGCACTCTGGCATTATTGTTCTTTTACTGACTGACCTGGCATATTACCCATTTCCCTTTGCCAGGTATGGGAGCTTGTCACCAAACACGGTATTCCTTTTTCGCCTTCTCAGCCCCCGCATGTAATTGTGCGAGGTTTTTTACTGATTCTGGAAGCTCCCAGTGAATTTTGCCAGGGTTGAAAGTTTGATGCATTTGGCAACAACAAACCCACCAACATTTGAGATTGCAGGAAACCTGTCAGTCCCAACTTGTTCCATGCGCGTGCCCTAGACATCAAAGTGTAAATGCCGCATGATATCGTTGAAGTGGTTTCTGACCATAGTTTTTTGAGATCAGTAGATTTTCCACTTTCGCCAACCATCTTGCATCTTGCGTTTTGCATGGATGGAAGTTTTATCCCCCCCTCACAAGGAGGATGGCAATGAACCCCAATAGTTCAGGGAGGGCCATGAACCAGCTGTCATCTTCTGTCTGACGTTCATGCTGAATAACACAGTCCCGAATAGTCTGAAGCATGTTCAGAGTGAGGAGACACAGGAAACTCTGTAAGCGAGTCGACACCGTACTTCTGACCAAAGCAGTAGGCTCTTCCTCAGCAGTGTAACATTCAATTGTGTTGTGATGGAGAGGCCTCCCAACCTTTTCTGAAAGCCACATCGTGCCATCTTTTGCTTTTTCTGTTGGCACAGTGTGTCTCCTTTCTGTCGTCCTCTCTTTTCTGATGGCAATGAAATCTCCTCAACTGTGATCTGATTTCTGAGATCTGAGCAATGAAAACCTTCAGCAATGTAAAGATATATGTTGTTTCACTTGTTTATTTTAATTTTTGTTGTTGAATTCTAGTTGAAACTATAAATTCCAAAACATGTCAAATAGGCCTCCTTTGCCTCCCCAGTCCAAGAAACATGCGGTTAAATGAAATGACTAAATTTCTCATAGGTATGTATGTGAGTGTGCCTGGTTATTCATCTATGTGGCCCTGCAATGGACTGGTGACCCATCCAGGGTGTACCCCTCCCCAGTTGCTTGTGACTAGCTAGCATGTGCTCCAGCAGACCCCTGTGATCCTGACCAGGATGAGCAGGCACAGAAAATAAATGGATAGACAACTGCTAGAATCAGCAAATGAGAACTAGATGTTCATGAAATCTTATCAAAAGAAATATCAGTCTGAGTCCAGCTGAAGGAACATCTCTTCTCCCTCAGAGTCAAATGGGTTGACTTGCTCCAGGATCATTTTCAATGTCTGCTCAGGGTAGTAAAATAAGGCATCTTGGTTTTTCAGTTGACAAACTGTGAGTCAAAGTTTGTCAGAGCTTGGAGGCTCTTTTGAAGCAGAAAAACCTCCCCCACCCTGATCTGAGTAAAGAATGTGGTTAGCTAGGACATGTCTTCATCCAGATGATCGGGTAGTTGGTGCTGCATTTACAAATGAAAGGTGGCTAATTGAAGGCTGTTGAATTAGTCATTTCGAGCCACCCAGGCATTTGGCTGTGCTCTGGACGCTGCAGGGGGAGTGAAAAATCCTGGGCGTTCTAGTGTTAAAGAATGAAAGTATTTTTGTTTTAAACAAGTGATATGGTTTGACTAAATATAATAAATACTAAACTTTGAATTCACAAGTGTTTCATGTAGTTAGACTACATTAACTAACATAAACTTTAAGTTTAACAAGTTGTTCATGTCTGGCCAGGGCATCCAAAGGAAATCTTCTGAGACGTCTGCTTCTCCTTCTTGCCGTCCTGTGATGCTGCATATCTGCTCGTTTTCGGTTTGGTCTCACGAAAAACGGTTGAATTATTGCCAGGAACACAGACAGATTCATATTAAAAGCTATTTTCAGTAAGGTAGAAGAGAAAACTACTGAAAAGAAATGCCTCCTCGCAAGAGCCCGTAAATCGTTCAGCGGCAAAAAAAATCAAAAATAAATATTGCCATAGACTAAATAGTTAAGGGTTTATTTCTGAACAAATACATTAAATCAACTTTATACTTTAATTATTTTTAAATCAGCCACGTTTTCCATGATCAGAACACAGCAGATTCATAAATAGTCTTTGTAAAAATGTTCATATTTATTATGTTTTTACTTTGAAAAACTGGTGTCATTCACTGGTGTCAGTAGTTCGCCTCCATACCAGGTGTTGGCGGTAATGCGCCACATTGTTTCCGTGTCAAGCGCCATATGAAAACACCCGAAAGAGAAAAGTAGTGAGCACGGTGTCTGAATTGCTTTGAAAAATTCAGAGAACTATATATTGCCGCACTATATAGGGTTTTAGTAGTTGGGGGTTAGGGTAGGAATTCGGA
>CM074509.1:13084796-13100518 GCA_037389245.1 Oryzias sinensis | reverse complement strand
TATATATATATATATATATATTTAAATCCAGCAAAAATGATTATTTCCAGAGCTCCACCTCTTCACATGTGGTATGATTGAAACATCGGTAGACGGCAAAAGAGGTTAGATCAGCAGCATACAGAGATATTCAGTCTTAGAAATGTCCTCTGCAGAGGAAAAAATGGGGGGGTTTGCTGTAGGGGATGGCGTCTCAATTTTAACTTTGTTCTTGCTTCTCAGATTAAGTGCTTTTCTGACCCAGAATCAAATGAGAAATGTGTTTCCTAAAGTCCCACTCAACCATCCTTTGATCTATTATAAAGGCATTCCCAGTTGTCCCAGATCCACAAACCTGTCATTTTCTAGGACTTAGTTTCTGCAGAGCAGCAGGAGTTCTTTAGAAATTCACCTCTGAGTTTTGGTGAGACTGTTAAATAAGATTGCCCTTGTTTCCTATCATTCTTTCTTTTGCACTTTCTCATACTAGCTTACGGCCCCTCACAACCCCAAACTAGCATCAACATTAAGGTCTTAAACACGTTCTTGTGCCATACTTCTGATGACGTATGTTAAGAAAATTGAGCTTAAATTAGCATTTCTGAGTGTTTCTTTATGAATCAAGAGCAGAAAAAAGACCATTTGAAAAGGTTTATAGCTGTGATGCAGCTGGGCCACAAGCTTCCTGCTCCACCCCATTCTGATGCACAAAGGTCTTCATTTTCCTCCTCTGAACTTACATCTGGCTCAAAACTGTACGCTGGATAGCTCCAATATTACTCACCACTTTTGTTGCACCAGTAATGTTAGGTTGGGCATGTGAGGGGCTGTAAGCAAGAGGGAGAGTGCCTAAACAATCAGGTGATGGGATGTAGTGGTGGGCTTGCATGCCAACAGTTCCGTAGCAACTCAGAGGTGAATTCAACTCTGCAGACACTATGTCCTAAAAAACGACAAAAGATTTTTCATTTTCGCCTAAAAACAGTATAATCATAATTATCACAAAAAGATCAAAAGATGATCGCAGTGGGACTTAAAGCCATGTGTGAGGTGAGTTGGTATTTTAGTGTAACCCTTGTGCTATCCTAGACACTTTAACATTGGGAGTTGGGTCATCTAGACCCACTAGACAGTGCTCTGAACCTTTTTTCTTCAATGATTTGTGATCTTCACTGGTGTCCATGGATTACATGAAATCTTTCCACCTTTATCCACCTTTGTCATGGTAGGGAGAACACGTCAATGGAAGGGTGGGGGTCATCTAAGATAGCACAAGGGTTAACGTAGCCTGCTTCTCCAGATGGAACCAGAAAAACCCTGCTGAGCAACTCAGCTTATGGTACCACGGTGCAGGGAAGTCTAGAACTTAAAAGGAAAAAAAACAGGTTACATGAATTGGTTACCTGCTGAACGCCACTCATTTGGTTTGGTAACTGCAATTATTTCCCATCAAAAAGGATATTCCCAACTAGCGTTGATTAAATTTCTACAAAATGACAACATATTGTATTTTTGGCACTTTACGTTTTTGGGCAAATGGAACATTTCGGACACGTGGTTATTTTCTTAGTTGACCCTTTTTTCTCTGACGTTTGCTTTTTACTAGCAATGGTTTTCCAAAAGATAATTAAAAAAAATGAAATTAAGATATTTCAGACAGAACTATTTTCACAAGATGATGTGAGTAGGTGAGATCTTACTGCTTCCTAAACCCCAGAAAAGATTAAACAAGAAATCAAAGATGAATTCATGTGCACGCAGCAGGTTTTGCAGTTCACTGGATTACAAGAGCAGGTCATCCAAACAGTCAAGCCTTTCAACATGTATCTGACCTCATCAGTAATCACAGGTCAAGCATTATGCAGATGACTGTGTGTTCAACTGGGTCAATTTCCTGTCAATACTTTTGATGCCTGATCACTCAAAGTCCTCCTGTTTCTCTTTTTTGCTGTAAAGAGAAAAATACCCAAAATGCATGAGATTTTATTTTTTATTGTCTCCCTCCCCAAATAGATCTGGTAATGTAAAAACGCACAAACTTGAACAAAGTAGGGAAATCTTTCACTTCTACAAAGCTGAAAAAAGAGGAGGCGAAACCTTTTTCATAATTGTCTTCATCTCCTCCAAGATTAATAGATCCACGATTTATTCAGTTTTAACATTCTGGAAAACAAAAAGGTAATATGTTCTTAAGATTGTATAAATAAGAACTTCACAAAGTAAAGGATTATGGGAAGAGGTTTTGTGCTGTTAAATCTGATCATTAAAAATGTAAAGGGGAGAAAATTTGCTGCAGATTATATGGTAACTCTCTGATTTGTGTGAAAACCTATTGTGGAATGCATTTTATGTTATTTATTTACAAGCTGCTTATGTTCCTTCATGAAATTACAACAGGGAGTCGTGTCACACAATAAATCCTAACCATGTATCCGGATTACTGCCAAATCATACAGAGTAAATGGAGAGAATTCATACATGTCATGCCACTTAAAAAAAAAAAAAAAAAAAAATATATATATATATATATATATATATATATATAAATATGACAGTTTTTGCAGCATCGTATTGTAATAGGCTCACTCTAATATTGAGGATAAAAAAATATAAAATAAAAAAATTAAATATAAAAAGGCAAGTTTATTGTGAACCTGCTTATTGTTAACACTGAGGCTTCTCAAGAAATATTTGCTTCATCAATTTCAAATTCAACTTTATTTAATTAAAACACGAGGAAGTCTAAAAACTACTAAACAGATACGCTGAAAAAATGAGTTTTTAGTTTGGTGTCCACAGTCAACAAAGCCGGCTCCACATGCGAGGCTGGAATGTGCGTTTTTGTTCTGACCTTTGGGACCACCAGCAGACCTTCACCTGAGGACCTGAGGGCTCCGGGAGGCTCATCCCAAAGTTCTGATCAAAATGAAGGTCCAATTCCTTTAAGACATTTATAAACTAACAAAGGAATCCTTAAAATCCTAAAGCTGACTGGTAGCCAGAGCAACAATTTCAAAATTGGAGTAATGTGCAACAAAACTTTCAAAGCTTAAAAACGAATTCACTACATAAAAGACCTGTCTAATTGGATATAATTAGATTCATTCAAAGCCTAGTGTGTAATAAATTACCTAAATTAGAATGAAAACTATGTTAGGTTACAAACCAATCAACTTTTGGTGATATTTTTTAGATTGAAGACGTGCCACTTATTTAAAAGTAGACAAAAATGTATTTTTCTTTGTCCAAAGCAGGTTTTTCTTCTGTGAAATACATGTTCTCATCTTTACATTTTAAATTTGTGTGTGTGTGCATTTGTGTGAGTGTTTTTGACTTTGTATAGGTGTCTTTTAGTTCACTGGATGGTCCCAGGAAATGGGGTGATCTCTGACACTTAAACCACAGTTAGTTCCTGCAAGCTTGGAAATACAAGGAATACTATTCCACAAATGATCTGAGAGTGTGTTGTCACTCATTTTATTTGCCTGGTTGACAGTTGCTGCCAAAGAGAGGATGCTCCGGTTCATGACATAATAGGCTCCTGACAGGGAATCAGTCAGAAATTGCTTGGAAAACATTAACTAGACTATTTTCAGTTGCTGTAACACATCTTTTCAGAAAATGCTCCTTTATCTGGAACATGATGTGTGTGTTAGCGTGGTCATTGAAGACTTTAAAGAGTTGCTTCAAACATGTTAGAAGAGGAGCTAACAGTTAATGCTTTAGTCCCTACTGCCCTTACGGGTGGATGCAGGCTGTCTGCGGGCAAAAAGTGGGCAAAGTTGTACATATGGGAGATGCACGTGGCCCACAATAGGTTTAAGATTAAACACTCAGTGAGCCTGTTGAGCAAAAACCTGCTGCGAGCAACAGGTTGTGGTGAACACTTAGCCAACACGTAGGGATGAAGTGGGGAGACAGAGGTGCTAGTCATAGGTGTATCGATACTGAGGTTTTGAAATATAGATTACCCCTACATCACCAATTTTGGTATCGATCACTATTAAAGTATTGATTACTAATGAATTAATGATAAAATAAAAGTGCATGTTTCATTTCGGGATTTTTTGGTTAGTAGGTCAGTTACTCCAGTGGTTTGTGCCGAAACACCCCCCTAGCCCACAGCATACAGAGCTGCTCCATCAACCGTGTTGATCTTGGCAACAACACAACGTGGCATGCACAGGTTATTTTAGAAAGAACTGTTTTGTATTTTTAAAGTTGAAAGTTGTTTCCTAGCCAGTTTTTGATGGTATGTGTTTCTAGAACAACAAATAATGGGCTTGAGATAAAATCACCACTGAGGAATTACCTGTGATTGGTTTTAAATATGTTTGGCAAAAATAATTGGTATTGTTTCAAATCTGAATAGTGTGATATCACCCATCACTAGCAGGCATATTGTCAGGGTTTTTCTTTTTTCAACCCCCCCAAACCCTGTGCAAGGAGGTCCATTTGTGCTGTCAGAGTCATCCGTGTACACTACCTGTGTGTCTGTTGCATGCTCCGCGCTTGCGGATTGGCGATTAGAAATTAGGAAATTAGACAAGAGTGTGATGTTACGGCACCGTATGACATCATCATCCACACATCATAAGTGCTTTTAACTTACATTCTCCTTTTTGATACATTTACCACAGACACGACAATGGTATGTTCCATACCATACCTGCGCTCCCTTTAAAACACACCTGTCAACAACTCTCCACAGGCCTAACAACCCAAAAACCTGCAGCACCCGTACAGGACAACCCTCCATATGGGGGTGGCTGTGGTGCAGTGGTAGGGTGGTCGGCCTCCAACCCCAAGATTGCAGGTTCAATTTCCGCCTTGCCCGCCAAAGTATCATTGGCAAGGCACTGCACCCCACCAGGTTGGCTCCAGTGATCAGCAGCAGAGCCACCATGTGTGTGAGTGTGTGAATGGGACTGTGACTGTAAAGCACTTTGGGGCTTTGAGGAAGGTAGAAGAGCGCTATATAAGTATATGCCATTTAAATGATGCTATTACCATATAAGAAAGTTTTGGTGAAAACACAATTAGACAGACTTCTGTTCAAAGACACAATTCAGTACATGTTAGTTTTACATCTCAATACAAAAAGTAAAAGTGTCCAAAGTGCTTTAAAAGAACCTAAAATGAAAGTCTGGGTCTGCTTCTAAACGGTGAGCTTCAGTCAGAACTGTACCTGCAGAGGGATTTTGAGCTTTTTCATAATGACTCTTTTGGTTGTCTTTAAAGGGTGACAGAAATCTGAAGCTAAAGCTTGCAGGGCTTTTGACCTCTCAGTGGTATTATCTGATTACATTGCTGGCAGCTGAACAATACCACAGCAGAAGAGCCGGGACAGAAGCTAGACATACTGTACACACATTGTCCAGGCTTAGCAGCTGAATGCTTCTTAGCTCAGACACGTGCAGACATCACATACAGAGATCACATACAGTCAGCACCATAAATATTTGGACAGACATTTTTCCTAATTTTGTTTCATTACATTACCACAGTAAATTTTAAATAAAACAACTCAGATGCCATTGAAGTGCAGACTTTCAGGTTTTATTACATGGGTTGAACAAAAAGATTGCATAAAAATGTGAAAAACTAAAGCCTTTTTTAAACACAATCCCTTCATTTCATGGGCTCCTAAGTAATTGGACAAATGAAATAACTGAAAACAAAATGGTCATTACTGATATTTGGTTGAAAAGCCTTCGTTGGCAATGACAGCCTGAAGTCTTGAACTCATGGACATCAGCAGATGCTGGTTTTCTCCTTCTGAATGCTCTGCCAGTCCTTTATGCAGCGGCTTTCAGTTGCTGTTTGTTTGTGGGCCTTTCTGTCTGAAGTTTAGTCTTCAACAAGTGAAATGCTGCTCAGTTGGGTTAAGATAAGGTGACTGACTTGGCCATTCAAGAATATTCCACTTCTTTGCTTTAATAAACTCCTGAGTTGCTTTGGCTGTATGTTTTGGGTCGTTGTCCATCTGTATTATGAAACGCCGCCCAATCAGTTTGGCTGCATTCACCTGGATCTGTGTAGACAGTCTGTCTCTGAACACCTCAGAATTCATTGGGCTGCTTCTGTCCTGTGTCACGTCATCAATACACACTAGTGTCCCAGTGCCACTAGCAGCCATGCACGCCCAGACCATCACACTGCCTCCACCGTGTTTTACTGATGATGTAGTGTGCTTTGGATCAGGAGCTTCTCTACGCCTTCTCCATACTTTTCTCTTTCCATCATTCTGGTAGAGGTTAATTTTGGTTTCATCTGTCCAAAGAATGTTTTTCCAGAACTGTGCTGGATTTTTTAGGTGCTTTTAACAAAGTCCAATCTAGCCTTCCTATTCTTGAGGCTTATGAGTGGCTTGCATCTTGCAGTGTACCCTCTGTATCTACTTTCCTGCAGTCTTCTTTTGATGGCAGACTTGGATATTGACACGCCTACATCCTGGAGAGTGTTGTTCACTTGGTTGGCTGTTGTGAACGGGTTCCTCTTCACCATGGAAATGATTGGACGTGCAGGTCTTTTGGCATTGCTGAGTTCACCAGTGCTTTCTTTCTCAGGACGAACCACAATGTTGATTTTGCCACTCCTAATACTGTAGCAATTTCTGGCATGTTTTTTTCTGATTTCTCAGCTTAATGATGGCTCCTTTCACCTGCATGGAGAGCTCCTTTGAGTGCATGTTGTCTGTTCACAGCAAAATCTTTAAAATGCAAGCACGAGTCCTCTAATCAACTCCAGGCCTTTTATCTGCATCACTCATAATGAGATAACAAGGGAATTGTCCACACCTGCCCATACAATAGCATGGAAGTCAATTGTCCAATTACTTAGGAGCCCATAAAATGAAGAGATTGTGTTAAAAAAATGCTTTAATTTTTCACATTTTTATGCAATCTTTTTGTTCAACCCATGGAATAAAAGCTGAAAGTCTGCACTTCAATGGCATCTGAGTTGTTTTATTTAAAATTCCCTGTGGTAATGTACAGAAACTAAATAAGAAAGAATGCGTCTCTGTCCAAAGGTTTATAGTCCTGACTGTATATAGATATCACATAGAGAAGGCATACAGATATCACATACACATTTACCCCCACATAAAGATGAATGAATATACATTGATTTATGAAAATAAAAGACAATTTTAGACTGAAAGAGTTTAAAATCCATCAAGCACAAAATTGTTTTCAGTATAAATCAGAAAATTAAAAATAACTTCCTTAACCAACACAACACTTTTTCATCCTTTTAACACCTTTTTTTTCAGAAAAATCTGCGATACATATTTAAGGCTGAGCTTCGTCACAAAAAAGAGGCTGATTAGATCACAAATTCACGTATATTTCTGTATTCATTCATTCATCTTCTTAACCTTTTATTCCCTTCGGGGTCACAGGGTTGCCGGAGCCTATCCCGGCCAATTGGGCGTAGGCAAGGGATACCCTGGACTGGTCGCCAGTCTATTGCAGGGTAGAATATCTTCAACCACACATCCATTCACTCTCACACTCACACCTATGGACAATTTAGAGTTGCCAATTAACCCAGTGTTTTTCAACCAGTGTGCCGCGGCACACTAGTGTGCCGTGGGAGATGGTCAAGTGTGCCGTGGGAAATTGCCCTCATTAACTGAAAAATTAAACATTTCCCATCTCCAGGATTTCAGCTCTCTGTTCATCCAAACAGGCCCTGATAAAACACTGAGGAGTTAGGAATATAAAAGATCGTAAAACTTTTTCTTTGCGTTTATTTTATTTTATTAAAGACATTTTGATAAGAATGACGTACCGCGATTCAGCTGCAACTCCGGCTGTATTTTGGAGAAGTCCCGCCTCTTTAACTGTCTCCACCAATCATTCTTGGGGAGCTTAATCACATGTCATCAGTCTGACCAATCAGAAGTGGTTAAAGTCTTCACTTCCTTGTCCCGATTTAGCTCGTAAAGTCGCTCAGTTCTAACAAAAATACCAGCTAAAGCTCGTCTTTATCGGTGCAGCTTTCCACAGAATCCGGTGTCAGACCGTGGAACAAGTGAACAAAACAAGGAAGCTCAGAGACGCGATCTCCACCGGCCGTTTAATGCACTACATCTCCCATGATGCATTGGGTTGTGAGAGTGACAGCGCTCAAGGAGATCTGTTGTTAAATGTCTTGAAACCAACGAACACACATCAAACTGTTTTTACATCTTCTAACTTAACTTTTATTGCATCTTTTAGAAAAAAACAGCTGAAGTTTCAAGCTTTTTCTGCAACAATTATCTAAAAAATGCACGTGAGATTGTGGAGGGGCTGTAGATCAATACAGACTATGAGTTTCTCCGTTTTTTTTTTTTTTTTAATTTTTGGATCCTGGTGTGCCGCGGGATTTTTTTTAAGGTTAAAGTGTGCCGTGGCTCAGAAAAGGTTGAAAAACACTGAATTAACCTATGAAGCATGTTTTTGTATTTCTGTATTAACATATTTAATGTATACATTTTTAAAAAAATATATTGAAAGAGAAAACGTCAAAACTTTAATTTTAATCCTATCTTGTAGAAAAACTAAATCTGCTTGGAGAGGCTTATCTTAACTGGAGCCTCTCGTGGTCATAACTGACAGATGTTCCTTCTAAAGTGAATGCCATATCTGTGTTTTGCATCTTGAGAATAAGCTAATTGTCACTGAGCTGGCAGCTGAATAGCGTCAGAGGGTTTAATCTGACCACAATGACATGTTTGATTGGTTGGAGCCTGGCTATGTTGGAGAGGGTGGGGGTGAGCCGTCTCTGGTGGCAGCGGAGAACAAACATAAATCTTCTTCAACAATCTATTTTCCATCATACTTATTCACAGGGGACATCTCAAAGTGGTCTTTACCCTTTCTGTCAATGGCTGCCCTCATCCATCAATTTCATAGAGAATTATACCCAGGATCGATGCAGTTCACCGCTGCTGAGCATTTGTCGAGGGGTCGGCAGCGGGGGCGGCGGAGGGGTCGCGTGGATGGGAGTGCTTGTTTTCAGTGAACTGACGGCTACTTCATGCTGACCTGCTCACGCTTGGACAATTCTCACCATGCCTGACAACAAAAGCAGTCTTTTTCCTCATTGGTGGTCCCTTTTTTTATCTGTCCAAACAAACAACTGTGTGTGAATATCAAAACATCCATAATAAAATCCTGCATCACATTCTGTTACTGTTAAAGTAAAAGCCAGAAACTATTTGTAGAATTTGAAAAGCACTGTTGTAACTTTTTAAAGACAGACGTGTTGGCAAATCTTTTTTTACAAAGTCTAGTGGCAGTTGGTCATTTTTGCATTATGTTAGAATAACCCTCAATCCAAATGGTATTTTCCAATATCGATTTAATTCAATCTCCTCACACAGATGGATCTATTTGGATCATAGGAATAAATCGATTTATCGTTACATCCCTACTGTCAAGTCATTCTAAATGAAATTCATAAAATGCTGCACCTGTGTTCCTCAGTTTTGTCCTTGTTAGTTCTTGTGAAAAGCAGTCAATCAAACACTGCTGCTTCATTTGAGAAGGGCACTCTATTAGGTGGTGTGAGGGACAATCCTCTGCCTGGCCCTGCCAGAGTATGTAGCAGTACCATTACACAAGCTTTGACAGAGATATTCATGCTCCATAATGGAGCTATGAAGAGCTGTAGCACACAGCATAATTGCTCCCTCTGAAACATTGATGAATTAAATTAGAGTGGGGCCGGGATCAAATTCGTAAATCAAATTACAGTAGCTTTCCTGCTGCAGCCGCTGGCAGCCCAGCGCTCCTGGGAAGTCACTTTCCAGCCAGGAGGAGACAAAAGTAAATGTAGGGGGCACAATTATAAGTATTTTCTCACTCCCACATTGTCTTCAATGAATTTTTTACAGCAATACTCATAAGATACAAACCAATTCCGGTTAAGATTCGGCAAAACTGAATTATTGAATCTGTCAGACAATCTCCTGTTGCAGGATATCTGTGTCACTGGCTTATCATAGAGTGGGGCCTCCCCAGCAGCTTGGGTTGTATGATGCATTGATATGTATGTGCATACGGTACAAAAGGTGAGCTCGTGTCACCTTAATTATATAATTCAGTTGGTTTTGTTACAGGCTGGATCTCATGACCTGGCATAAAAGTGCATAAGACACTGACTGTAAAAAGTAATGCCAATAAAAAAAGGTTCATTATTTTAAAAATGTATTATAATTTTATCATCAAAATAAGCAACTTTACTTACATTTCCTGGATACGTACATCCCTCTTCCAAACACACCATCACCTACACACACATAAGACATTAAGTCCTCAACCCATGGGCTGCATTTGTGAGGGATATTGGCATGTACAGGAGATTGATGAAAATTACTTCCAGAGCATTTATTTTCTCTAATACCAGTGAAAGAAGAGTGTGCACTCAGGAGATATTTGATCTGAATTAGGGAAACTGATGAAGCAATTGATTAATTGGAATTTAAGCCATCAGTCACTGGAGCCATCAGCAGCATCATTTACATTCCAAACAATCAGCTGATGGCCCAATAGGACGCAGAGTATTAATACGTTGGAGTCAATGCGATACCGCCACGTTGCCACCAACCCTTATTGACAAGCACCATGACACTTTTAATCCCCATTTGATCAAATAGCATATCTTTTGGGTTTTCCACACCTATTCAATATGGCTTATGAATTTTTAATCCTGCAGGAGGAGCAGGGGTTTAAGCAATAGAGATTTATCTTCAGCTGTCTTTGTGTATGAGAAACTGAAGACAGAAGATCAAAACAAATCTATCCTGTTATTATCATTTTTGTTAACATTGAAGAGAAGACGTTTTTGACAAGTCATTAGAGGACCTCGCATAACCTCTGCTAATATTGGAACTACGGAAGAATTTGTCATTTGACCCCTAATAATTGATCTTATAGCTCTGAGACGAGCCTTATTGTTTTCAGTCAAGGCTCAGAGACAAAATGTGCTCAAGCTTAGTGTGGCAAACATTAGGTTTAGGTTTGCGGTTTGGAGACAGTAGAGAGATGGGCAGCGTGACAATATTGTTACTTTGCATCAGTTCTGTCTGCAGCTCCTGTGACACAGCATGCAACTCACTACACAGCTAAAGCTTAAATCCTGGGAAAACATGAACATATGAATGCATTTTTCTTTATTATTTTTGGTGACTTATTACTAAAATATTGACTGCAGTACTGAGCAACGGCTAACGGCATAGCAACATGCACTAAGCAGTGGGTTTTTGGGTCGTCGGGGCGAACAGACGGACCTACAATTCTTGAACGTACTTTTAGCATATACTGTTCATGCTGGACTGTTGCTACCTGATCCTAGCACATGTTCTCACAGTTGGAAGAGGCTTGGTGCAAAATGTTGAAGCGGTGAAAATCTTGTGATTCTTGCTCCAGGCTTTTCCTTTTGCAGCTCTATTCCTGATATAAAAGACCTGGTGTCGCGCCTTTTGTAGGTAAAGTCTGAAAACAGTCGTAAAATCAAACAAAGGTTTCGAAGCCCAAAACACGCATTTACGTGTGCTTAAAAAGACTTTTCATTGGAAGTGGTTTTGCCGGGGGTGATGTGAATGTAACACAAGTTACACACACCTTTCAACAAAAACCTTTCGGTTATATTTGTCTGATTACTGAATGCCTCAGGTGAACTTCTCAGCATGAACATTGATTTCACCCTCCGTTCTTTCAAAACCATTCCCAGCTGACGGTTGAACCAGGACACCCACACCCCTGATACATCATTCTCTGCCATACAGCATCACATACCAGTCCGCATCACCAATAGACATTCAAATCATTTGCATTCATATCCACGTGCCTCGCGTGTTTGTTGTCTCCGACCAATTCACACATCAGTCACAAAACCTACAACAAGCACACATCAGATTATACCCACAACCATGAAGATGGCTCTTTTAAATGTCAGATCACTTTTAAATAAGTCTTTTATCATTAATGATCTGATTTTAGACCATGATTTAACCTGTTTGTTTTTAACTGAAACCTGGCTTGGCTCTGATGCACCAGCTATTCTCACTGAGGCTTCTCCACCTAATTTTAACTTTTTATTTTCAATCAGGGAAGGAAAGAAAGGTGGAGGTACAGCATCGATTGTTCACAAAAGAATTTTATCTGAAAATATTTTACTTGGTAAATATTGTTCATTTGAGCATCATGCTTTTGTCTTCGGAGACCCACCTGTTTTAACTGTCACAGTATACAGACCACCAACCCCTCCTTCCTGTTTTATCGAGGAATTTTCGGAACTTTTATCATCTCTTCATATTAGGTACAATAGGATTTTAATTACTGGTGATTTTAATTTGCATGTTGACAATTATGATGATATCTATGCCTGTGAGTTTTTAAACATTCTAAACAGCATGGATTTTCAGCAGCATGTCACACAGCCGACTCACAACAGAGGACACACCCTGGACCTGGTCATTACCTATGGTCTGTCCACTGGGGTGTCCTCTGTTGTTGACATGGCCATATCAGACCATTATTGTGTGTTTTTTACTGTCACCAGTGAAATCCAGCAGGAAGCCTCAGTGAGAACTGTGAGGAAGCGGTATTTAACTCCTGAAGTGGCTGCAAGTTTTATTGATGTTTTTAAGCAAACTCCTGCTCAGATTTTACCTGCACCCTGTGATTTTATTGTTGATCATTTTAATAACAGACTTCAGTCTTCCATAGATGCAGTGGCTGCACTCAAAACAAAAACATTAAAAGCCACTCCTAAAATGCCATGGAAGACTGACGACATTAAGGGTCTGAAGCAGAAATGCAGGAGAGCAGAGAGGAAATACCGGAAGACGAATTTAATAATTCACAAAGACATTTTTAAAGAACAACTCAAAATCTACAATAACTCAGTTAAACGGGCCAGAACCTCCTATTTTTCAAAAATCATTTCAGAAAATAAAAACAACCCCAAAATTCTTTTTAAAACAATTGATATTTTAATAAACAAAGACTTCAACAAGTCCTCCATGCCATCATCTAATGCTGCATGTGAGGACTTCGCAGACCACTTCATGGGTAAAATCAATGCTATAAGATCAAACATGTCATCTATGCAAAACACGGATCTTAACAGACCACCAGCATTGTTTTTACCAGAAGAAACACTGGGGAGTTTTGTCCTGGTTGATGCAGAGATGCTTGGTCGAGTTGTATCCCAAGTAAACACTACAACCTGCCTTTTAGATCCCATTCCCACTTCACTTTTTAAAACATTTTATGGATTCTTTGAGTCAGAGCTTTTAAATATAGTAAATTGCTCTCTTCAGACGGGGGTCTTCCCCTCTGCCTGTAAGACGGCGGTGGTGAGGCCCCTTCTGAAGAAGAGTCAATTAGATCCAAAAAATCTGGATAACTATAGACCCGTATCCAACTTACCATTTTTAAGTAAAATTATAGAAAAAAGTGTCGCTACTCAACTGCATGAGTTTTTAAATGCCCAAAAAATTTTAGAAAAATATCAGTCTGGTTTTAGGAAAAACCACAGTACAGAGACGGCTCTTTTAAAGATCGTTAATGATCTTAGACTAAACTATGACTCACAGAAACTTTCTGTTCTGGTGCTGCTGGATCTTAGTGCCGCTTTTGATACAGTAGATCACCAGATTTTATTAGACAGACTTAGGAGTCTAGTGGGCCTCTCTGGAAATGTTCTTAAGTGGTTTTACTCTTACCTTACAGATCGACACTTTTATGTAAGTATGGATACGTGCTCTTCAGGAATCCATGAAATAAGTTGTGGGGTTCCCCAAGGGTCGATTTTAGGGCCAATACTTTTTAATTTGTATATGTTGCCTCTTGGGGAGGTCATCAGGAGACACGGCGTTGACTTTCACAGCTATGCTGATGATACACAGCTTAACGTCGCCGTGTCTCCTGATGACCTTGAACCTATTAACACTCTTTTAAATTGTATTTTAGATATTAAGTCATGGATGGCAGAAAACTTCTTACAGCTCAACCAGGACAAAACTGAAGTTTTAATCATCGGTTCTGAAGACAAGAGAGAGATGATTTTACCACATCTTCATAATTTTAAACCTTCTCAATGTGTGAGAAACCTGGGCGTACTTTTTGACTCTGAGCTAAATTTTATCCCACACATTAAAAATGTCGTTAAGACAGGATTTTATCATCTCAAAAACATTGCCAGAGTCCGCCCGTTCCTCTCTCTTGCCAGCACAGAGGTACTAATGCATGCTTTTATTTTCAGTCGTTTAGATTATTGTAATGCCCTGCTCTCTGGTTTACCCAAAAAGTCCCTTTCAAACTTACAACTTCTACAGAACTCAGCGGCACGAGTTCTGACGAGGACCAGAGGGAGGGAACACATTACACCGGTTTTAAAATCGCTGCATTGGCTCCCTGTGCGTTTCAGGATTGATTTTAAAATTCTTTTAATGGTTTATAAATGTTTTTGGGCCTTCTTATTTAAATGATATTCTTTTAAAATATGAGCCCTCGCGGACCTTGAGGTCCTCCGGTGCTGGCCTCTTAGTTGTTCCCAAGGTGAGGACCAAAACTTATGGTGAGGCTTCGTTCTGCCATTATGGTCCTCGCCTGTGGAACGGCCTGCCGGAGAGCCTCAGGGCCGCAGAGACAGTAGAGGTTTTTAAGAAGAGGCTCAAGACCCACCTTTTTAATTTAGCTTTTAGTTGATTTTAACTGCTAATTTATTCTATTAGTTTTAGTATAGGCTATTTTATGTATTTATTTTAATTTTACGCATCTTATTTTCAATTTTATGTTTGTTTGTTTTTTTTTTTCTTTCTTATTTATGTTTTTAATTTTAGCATCTTATGATTTTAGCCCCAGTGTTTCTTGAGGGGATCTTTTCCTCCAGGGATTGCCGGCTTGGTCAGCGGTTGTTGCTGCAGTTTTTGCCCTTGCTGGGGCGGCTGGGGTCTAATTTTACAGCTTTTGGCTGTGAGGGGGACCCCGGTGTTGTCCCGGTCTGGGTGGGCACTGTGGCGATGTTCCGGTGGCCAGGCTGGCTCCTGGTATGAATGGATTCCCAGATACTGTTTCCTCGCAGCAGAGCCAAGCCATACTTGTTTGTTTATTTATTTATTTATTTATTTATTTATTCTTTTACAGTTACATAGTCATATTTCATTGTACGTGGGAGCCATGGGTCATGTGGTTTAATGGAGGGGAGTGGGAAGGGTGAAGGGTGGGTTGGGGTTTTTATTGTAATGTTGTGTGTTTACTGTTTTTAGTGTTAAAGCGCTTCGAGCTGCACAAAGTGCATGAGAAGCGCTATTTTATAAATAAAGTTTGATTTGATTTGATTTGATTTGATTTGATTTGAACTGTCCCAACTATTGAAATATTTTTTTCAAAATTCTTCCGATCTTTGAAACTCTGTGCTTTCTTTATCAGAACATTTCCTCTTTGTTCTGTTCTGAATCCTATTAGACAACCAGCTCCTTTTACACTCACCTCAGCTGCAGATAGAGCCAGTCAGCCGCTTCTAAATCAGCTGTCAGCCAACTTTTTTCCACTTTGGTAAAGGTGAAAAGACTCCTCTGGCAGGAAACTGCCTGAAACTCAGCTGAAATGATACATCAGATTCTTTTCCACCTTAAGGTTACTTTAAACTTCCTGGATAACATTTCTGCCCTTTTATTGTTTCTACACAACCAGCTGTAAAACACTGATGTTAAAAAAATTTATATATATATATATATA
>CM074509.1:13069327-13084296 GCA_037389245.1 Oryzias sinensis | reverse complement strand
TTTTGTAAAAATCAGGAAAGAGCTGATTGTAAAGAATTTGGTGGTCTGCACTGTTACTCAGTGAAGACCAACTGAATAGTTGGCATTTAGAAAGAAAAATGTAGTTTTACTATGCTACTGACCTAAATGGATGGATGGATGGATGGATGGATGGATGGATGGATGGATGGATGGATGGATGGATGGACGGACAGACGGACAGATGGACGGATGGACGGACAGATGGATGGATGGACGGACAGATGGATGGATGGATGGATGGATGGATGGATGGATGGATGGATGGATGATGGATGATGGATGAATGGAGAGATGGATGGATGTAGAGATGGATGGATGTAGAGATGGATGGATGTAGAGATGGATGGATGGATGGATGGATGGATGGATGGATGGATGGATGGATGGATGGATGGATGGATGGATGGATGGTTGGATGGATAGATAAATGGATGATGGATGGATGGATGGATGGATGGATGGATGGATGGATGGATGGATGGATGGATGGGTGGATGGATAAATGGATGATTGATGGATGGATGTTGGATGTATTGATGGATGCTTGGATGGATGGATAACAACAAAAAGTAGGTTTTTAAAACAATATGTTGAATTATAACAATATCACATTCCTCCCACCGTCCAATAACACCAATAGGGGACTTTTCCGTGTGGACTTTGCATGTTCTCCCCGTTCATGCGTGGGTTTTCTCTGGCTTCTTCCCAACGTCCAAAATGTTTCATAAGTTCATTGGTTGTCCATAGGTGTGAGTGTGCATGTGTGTGTTATTGTGGCCCTGTGACAGACTGGCCACCTGTCCAGGATGTCCCCTGCCTTCCCGGCCACTTGTGGGTGAAGGCGGTGGACATGCCTTCACCCACAAGCACAAGTGGCTGGGATAGGCTCCAGCAGCAGTGACCCTGATAGGGACAAAACGATTAAGAAGATGAATGAATCTATGAATGAATGAGTGTTACATCGCCCTGCAACCAGCCCCCCTAAACCATGTATCCAGCCAAACTCATAAAGGTTTATGGGGACAAAAAAAACATTTTTTGTAGTTGTGACTATTTCGCACAAATTTTTTCGACATTTTCTCTGAATGAATGTTTGAAATATTGTGACATGCTGATGCTGCCTCCCTCTGCCTCATGTCAGTGACAGGCTATTCATCACAGAGTTTAGTGTCAGCATTAAATTATCCCTTCTATTATGACAGCAACATTACTCATCAGGATTAGGGCAAGCCAAACAGAGGCTCCTCAGCTGCAGCCATCTCCTGCTTCATATCGATCTCTGCTCCCTCCATTACCAACACAGAGGCTATCTGCATGACACCAGCACACCATGCATGTTGATGATGCTCTTGTCTGCTGCTGGGATGGTTGTATCATGAGCTCGAGAGGGAAAGAAGGATGGAGCAAAACTCTGGAGAAAAGAGGAGATAAAGAGAGACTGTACGTAGAGGCTCTCCGGAGAGTTCAGGTATAATGAAGTGCTGGATGGCTTTAATACGGAAAACAGAAGGGGCCACTGCCGTAGTCAAGTGCTGTTAATATCTACTCCATTCCTTAAGCAAATCAAGTTATCTTGCGCTGCCTGGGTTTCGATAAGGACTGGATGAGGTCCGTTGAGAACAGCTTGATTTAGATGTTGTTTAAAGTGAATATCTAGATAGCTAAAACACTGTATGATCTAAATCTACTTGCATGCCTGCTTGTTTTTTAGCGGGCGGAGCATGCTCTCAGACTAAAGAAGAGAGATAAAACTGCAGCGCTGTCTATATATATATATCCCTTATTTCGATGCCCTTGCCTTTCAATGCCTTGAATGTGCCACAAGACATTACTTAAATAATGCCTGAAGGTGCAAACGCCACTGACGCTGTCCCCGTCTGTTCAATTTGAAACGCATCAAATCCTCCCTAATTCCACATTTCAGCCTTTTAAATTGCCCTGTGCTCTGAAACGTAACCAAAGGCTTCAACTCGGTTTCAAAACTTTCTTTTGCCTTTTTATTTTCTATTAATGTCAACTTCGTCTGGCTCAAAGAGGATGGGATCGGAGGGGGAATAAGGCCATTTTCTTTTTGTTGTAAATGTCCTCTGTGTGGTCACGCAGGGACATTCGATGGGAAACTTGAGGATTTACAACATAGGCCAATTTAGGGAGGTGATAGCTGACCTCTGCAGGGACTTCTTCATGGCATGTGTCTCTCAAACGAAGGGAACGAAGGGGTCTTGGTGTTTCTTTTTATGGTGAAACACATGGACAGAGGAACAGCCTGGTTGACGTCATCACATTTGACTGACTTGGTTTTAAATTGATCATTTTATTCATTCAAATTTAGTCCCATTTCACAATGTTCTTGAATAAAGGCAACGCTACTAGCAAGTTCTAAATAGCCATTCTTTATTGTTTCACAGTGAAGCCTCCAATCCAATTTTCCAAATGAGATTAAAAGCAAATTTATAAACTGAGAAACAAAAATTAAGACAGAAAGACAACAACCTCTAAACTCGAGCCGAAAGAAATCTGCAGTTTAGATAAAAGCCTCAGTTCTGGTTGTAAAAATCAGTTAGAAAAAATGCTTTTGATTTTAGAAGTCTAATTGACTCATTTCTCCCTCTAATTGCCTGCTCAGACAAACGGTAAAGCACATTTGGGATGCATGGAAAGATGACTGACAATAACAAGTTTCCCGGTATCAGGTGTTGCACAGACTAGTCCCTGCGGGTTGGGGACCAATGACCCCTGACCCATAAAAATGAAGCCCAAAGTAGGAATGCCGTGTTGACTGAAGACCACTCCACCCGCCGGATCTGAAAAGGAGTGGGACAGTAAGTAAAGAAAGGGATTTATTGAGTTTAGCCACCTGACAATCAAAATAAACAATGTAACAAATAAAAATAAAATGTAACAAATAAAAATAGAATGTAACAAATAAAAACGCACAAATTTGACTTCTAATAAAAGCCAACATATCTGTTTAAAAAGATGTATTTTTGTCACAAAACCTGAATCCAGTGGTCATTTGAGAAACTGCAACACTTGGTTTTTCCTGCTTCACATTTAGAAACAATAGGAAAAAGGCTTTGGATAAACAAGAGGTCAACATCAGTTACAGGTGCTAAAGAACTGAACTTTATGAGGAAAGAATATAGCATATAACTAAAATATAGGAAGGTGTCTTTTCTGTAAATGTGGTGTATCAAAAAGGTCCTCAGGCGTGCGTGCTGGTTAAAGGCCCAGTGGGACCGGCCAGGTTTCTTTTGCATGCATCTTTTTTTCTTCCTATCTAAATTCATTTCAGGCACTGCCGCCCAAAATGAGCTGCTGTTGACAAATTGGTCTGCTTCAGTCTTTGGTCCTCTCTCAATATTTCTCTCTGTGAAAGAAAACCTATGCAAAATATTGGATATTCTTCTGCTCAAGCAAACAAAATCAGTCAAGAAGTCCTGTATTTTGCATAAAGGCACTTAGATGTGTAGGATTTTATTTGCTGCTGACTTAATATTTTCCATTGGGGTTGAAGAAGGGGACTTTCTCACAATTAAAAACACTATAAATTTCTCATTTTTATTTATTTAATTAGTGTAATTTCTTTAGTAAGTAATTTTTTACTCAAAATAGATTGAACTTTCACTTGTCATTGCTGTTCTTTCTTTTTTGGATAGTAAATGTGTGTTAACTTTAGGTTCACTGTGTGGTTCTTCACTTGCAAGCCTAACAGGACCCTAATTTTCAGATGGATCAGTGTTTGCATGAACATCCAACTAGAAACAAACTGTTTGATGGGTAAATAATTATTATCGTTTTTTTATTATAGGTTCTGCTTCTTTGGATAATTAATAAATAATAATAACCAAGCACCGGTCTACATAAAATACCTTGTGCAGCCGTACACCCCCAGCAGGTCCCTGAGGTCATGTGGGTCTGCTGGTTGTTAAAGACTAAAGGTGACAGAGCCTCTGCAGCAGTTGCTCCATCCCTCTGGAACTCCCTTCCTCTCAGCCTCAGATCTGCAGACTCCTTGTTTTCTTGAAAAAGCAGCTAAAAACCGATCTTTTCAAAAGTTTTTTTTTTTTATAATTATTTTTCTATTCTGTGTTTTACTGTGGTTTACTGTAAAGCACTTTGTGATTTTATCTTGAAAGGTGCTATACAAATAACGTTTATTATTATTTATTACAATCATTCGCTGACTCTCTATTCCCATGCAGCTGTACCAGGGTTTAGCCGATCAGCTGCTAATGCCTGGACTCAAAGAGGGTTGTAGACAGGAGGAACTGCATCTAAAGATGAGTGCAGGTGTGTTTTGCAGTTCCCTCGTACTACCACCTTAAGGGACATCATGAAAATGGAACATACCATTGTGGTGCATTTGGTAAGGGCATTGTGAAGTCTTTTTAAGGATAATGGAAGTTACACACACGTATGATGTGTGGATGATGCTGTACTGTAGTCATTAGTAAGATGTGCACGCTGACTCCTTACTGACCGCATGCAAATGCTGCATTCATGAGGTGTAATGGTGAAATGCAAGTATCACAGGCTTCCTACGCAGGCTTCAGGGGTATTGAAAGAATGAAGAATCCATACGATATGCCTGCATCTCACCTACCTTTCCTTACTTACCATTGTTGTTTAAATGTTCCCTAAAACTTGTAGCCCACAGCATGTCTGTAAAAAACAACGTGCATGCAAATTGATGCATTACGAACTCACCGAGTGGTCTACGACTTTGACATTTCCACATGCGTGTCCCATACAGGTTTGTCCATTTCTCACCCGCCCATATCCACCGTTAGGGCAGATGTGACTGAGGCTTAAGGCATAAGCTGCACACAAAGAGCAAGCATCTATTTATTGATCAGCACAGAATTCCAGCTGCAGAACCCCACATGCATTCACATAATTTATGATGAACATGAATTAGTCTGATGAAATAAACCAGACCGAAACACTTTCTACCAAATGCTAAGTTCCCTACAAACACAAGTAGGATCTATTTTCCAAACTGCTGTGCGTTTTGCTGGTTTCTTGTAGGTTTGATTTGAAAGGCTGCAGTGTGTCACACTGTAACGATGTACACCTTCTAATGTACCATATGTGTGCCCTGTGCAGGATAGTCTTTTATTACTACAGGGTGACACTGAAAAAAGATGCAATGTATCAGTGACATTAAAATGCAGCCCAGAGTGGGAAAATGTAACTCAAGCCCGCTTGGGTCAATGTATAGATTGTGGGGGTTAGAACTCATAGGAGATCAAGCAGTTCTCCATTGCAGCTGGGTTTAAAAGATGGAAAAGAAAGACATTAAAAAAGCTACATGAACATCCTCAGATCACTAAATTATCAGTTATTTACTAAAAAAGCTCCACTGGGAGTATTATCAGCCTAGCAGAAAAAGCTTCTCATACAGAGGGGTGGAAATGATTGCATTTCTTTAAATTCAAAGAATACTCCAAACTCTCAGTCTTTGTTTCCCCATCGTTATCTCATCTTATCACCCTATTACAAATCTCTCTGCTTAGACCAATGTCATTTTTCTCCCATGAAGCTATCAAATGCCCCCGCACCCCATGTGTATCGACCACCATCCTCCTGGAGATCAATACTGAGCCTATAGAGGCTGGAACAAAAACTGTAATTACTCACAAAGCTACAAATTCCTGGGCGATAACAGCTTATTTCATTCATTATTCCGAGCAAGAATTATAAAGACAGCAGCAGATATAAACAAAACACTTCAGAAAGTGATAATTATGTTGGTGGGGGTTCTCGTCAAGGTTACAGATAGTGGAAGTGGAGGGGAAACTTTTCTGCTTATTCAAATCAAGTAAGAAACATAACCGGTTTTTCATTTCATAAATAGAATCCTTTTTTTCCAAATATAAGTCACAGTGGAGAATAAGTTGCAGGAGGCAACAGATGCATAATAAAGAATAAAAAAAACATATTCACTGTAAGTCCCACTTTCAGGAAAAGTGCACAATGCTGCGTTCAAACGTCACATTTGCATCTGGTGTCTCTTTTTCAAATTCAATGGATCAAATTTGATGCTTGTCCAAAACTGTCTTCATGAACCAGATGCTCCCGTTGTTAGGAAGAAGCTACCGTCCAGTCTTCAGCCTCATCGTTACGCAGAAGCTTTGACTGAATGTCTCATTCACAACGCATGGAAGACATCCGACATCGACTACTTACAATAAGTAACGATTTGTGTGATCAGTTGTTATGAAATGTGTGTTGTTGATATACTGATGTGTCTTTTTGGTATGATGGTTCAAAAATGAATTTGTTTTGAACTACTTTAAACATGTGAAGCGTTTAAGGTAAATATGATGAACTAGTTTGTGAATTCGATGAAATCATTTTAGGTTTTTGTGAAATTTGTGAAATCTATGGATTTTATGCTTATGGACCCCAGGAAGACTAGCGACCACTCTGTAGAGATAATGGGGTTCCAAATAAATACATAAATGGATGCTGTTGAGGCATCAGGGTTAAAGTCAGGGTAGTTTAAATGTGCCTCCTGGAATACCCCCCTGATTCATTTAGTTTTGAAGAGGAATCACGTGTCCATGTCTGGGTTCATGAGATCATTCTGAATTTTTCTTTTCTTTTGCCAGATGTTATTTACATGTATTAACTTGTGACCAAGCACAAATGCTGCAATGCCCGCACGTATTTTAAGTGTGTCCGGGCTAAATGTTGTTGTTGGTCGCACGTATTAACCTCACCCCAACAGTAACCAGGACCCTCTGAGGTTTACCTTCCACTGTGGGGGCTGTCTCTTTGATGACATTTTCAGCGGTACCTCCATCTCTCTGTGACCCAGTTTGCCCACTTGATGTCCCGCATTCGTCCAGGGTGGAAAAATGAAAAACTCGAATATGAATGTCCTGATGCAAATATGAAAAAAAATCATAAAGTTCATCAGGAGAATGACCAGATTCTCCACGCCTTTGCTATTAGTAGAAAATACTGATACACACACCTACAGCGCCCTCTAGCAGCTGTTAGTCAGAATTGTTCTTATTTTAAACCATTGTTACTCCTGCCTTCATTGTAGCACTTTGATATTTTACCTCAAATGTAAAGCGCATTCTAAATAAAATATATTATTATTATTATTAGAAACAATCGTCAAGGGGCAATTGGTTGTTAGTGGGAAAATAACAAATAATTGAGCCCATGTTTTCAAAGAATTCCCACATAAGTCCCACCCCTGGCTAAACTATGCAGAAAACTGTGACTTGTACTCCAAAGAATATAGTACTATTTTGTGTTTCTGAGCTCACCTTGTCTTCAAAATGACAACCAATGCAGCAAAGCCTTTAAAACAAGAAATACATTCTAAAATCCCAACTGGAAAAGATGAATTATTTCCCACCATGAGAAATAAGGTGAACAATAAAAGCTCTCATGATACAAAAGGGTGGGAAAGGATAACAAACAAGTGGGTGAGATTTGCTGCCTTTCAGAAACCCTCTTAAGTGGTAATAGGATAACCCTGGACACGTCAAGAGCCTATCAAACTGCCCCTCACATTCGACCTCTGGGTGAGACAGGAAGGGCCTGCTTTGTTTGCAGCAATTGGGTCTTGTGTGCAGGGCCGTAATGAAGTGACCTGAAATAATGGAAAGCCCTGGGCCCAGAGCCGACGATTTTTGCCAGGATAAGAGCAGGGATCCTGATTCAGAGTCACAGTTCATTTCATTTTTCGCCTCTGATGAGATCTCCTCTGTTATCTGATAAAATTGAACAGCCATTACCGGCAGGGGCTCAAGCCGGCCAAGCAGCAAAGCGCTGTCGACTGCTCCTAACAGAAATCCTATACACTCCACTTTGTCAGCAGTTTTGAATTCATCGTTTGCTGGGGCTTGAGCCAGATGATAGGAATAATCTCGGCCCGACCAAGATTGACACTTCATTTCAGAAATCAATATTTACAATTTACTTCTTTCAAAGTTCATTCTGTGAGAAGATTCCATATTATCCTTTCCAAATAAGCTGATCATATCTCTTTCTAGTCCTGGAATGGGTTTTCCCCAAATGTGAATTTTTTGGTTTAAAAAAAAATCTTTGTCTCCATTGTGGGCTTTGGTCTGCCCTTTGATGACAGTAAATCTTTATCTTTTTATAAGCAAACGGCTGTGGGCCACTGACACCATTTCCTCCCAGAACAAAGCCCCTCGCCCTGTGTGGACGCTGGTAGATACATGGAGCCCTAATGTGGCTGGACACGTAACAGACGGGTCATTAATCAGACACTGTGACAGCCACCTCTTCCCAATCCAGCTTTGACTTCAGCTGCTAGACAAGCCCACTCAACTCCTTACCCACAGGAGCCCACTGAGGGAGCAGAGAGACCGAGGCAGAAGGAGACTGGATGGATACCAGGAAGACAAAATGAAAGAGAAAAAAGCTGAACTTGGACAGAGAAGTTAGTGGCACTGGGATGTGAAATTATTCAGCAAACATTCTGCAGAAATAAAAAGTTAATTACAGAAAGAGTGACATTTTATAAGCACTCTTTCATGACTGTGGCATCGTATTGCTAGTATTAGAATTAATAATCTAGAGAGATTATTCTTTTTACATTTCATCATCCATTTTAGAAGAACAAACACTCACCTGAGCACAGGTGTTAGCTCACCTCTGCACTAATAGTGTGAAATATTTCACACTAGTTGGTTTAAATGCATAGATATATGCGTGTGTGAACATTATTTGTATTGTGAACATGTTGACATGTGAACATTTTTGGAGCCAGCAGGTATGTTTGTAACATTGTGTGGGTGTGAGTGTGTGTGTGGATAGACCCCGCCCTTATAGACGTGTATTACATCTGAACCTCACTGTAATGATTATAACCATCCAGAAACTTGTTGCTTTATGCTGTTTCATGGTTTTACCCCCCCCCCTTTTTTATAAATACCTTTCTATCCCCCTCTCTCTATCGTCCCTCTCTCTTCTTCCCTCCTTTCCTTTTCCGTCCAGTGCAACACAAAAGATTTTCAAAAACAATTAAAATGAATAAAGTTTGGCCTCGATTACAAAAGGGGTTTATTCAGACATGCCTCTGGTTTGTCAGAAGAGTGATAATCTCTGTTGTTTAAGTAAAATCTGTCCAACACAAGAGGCCCTCAGCTCTCATCTGTCTGCCCAGCTGTTGGACAGGACAAGTTTAAAAAATAAATAAATAACGTTCTTCTTCAGTTCCCTCACTGATTCTTTCTTCCCCGAAGAAACTTTCCAAATATGTTTTATTGTTTGGTTTTTGTTAGCTTTTAAGCATTGAACTACCAACTTAGCGGTCCGAGCAGCCGCTTAAAATCACGTGATGTTAGGTGTACTAAAGACTCAGATGATTAGGTTTAAAATACGTTCCTGTACCTTTAAGTTCTGTTTAGTTAGACGCATGCTCATTGCAAGAGTGATGACGTCATTGTGTTGTTGCACGGCACCTGCCTGTCTGCTTTTTTTTTTAAACTTTATTATTAAAAAAAAAAATTGACAAATATGTATGACAAGACTGTAGTCATAACTATAGGAATGCTACGGGATGGTACATGTATTACAAAATAAATATTACAAAAGCAGATTACTATGCATTGAAAATGTTCAAAGACAGACAGTTTTCATAAATACGTATGGCTTTCTTGTTTAAGCTATTAGAAATCGTGTCCAAATAAGATTCTAATTCTTTAATTATTATAGGGAAAATAGTTGCGATGAATAAAATTTTGATTTGTGAATATGAAACTTACTAAATATTATAATTAGATTAATTGCCAATTTTATATTTGATTTTATTTTATTTTCGTGTGGGCCAAATATGATATGTTCAAATTTCATCTGAAATTGTGGGTCTAATTTGTAATTTATAAAACGTGCACATTCTTTCCAAAAAATTTTAGTAATACAGTATTACAATTCCAAAATAGGTGACAAAGGTTACAGTTGGGGTCAATTGTCTTCTTATATCTGATCATGTTTTGATTTGTGGGATAGAATCTATGTAATAGATTGTAGGAGATGTCTCTCATCTTGTTATTAATTAGTCATTTCTGATGCAGGGTCCAAACATTTTTCCAGGGCAAATCAGAAATAAATGTTCACCAATAAAAAACAGCCGAGGGGACAGAAATAACGTTTTGCTGAAACAGCGCACGTATGATCTTGTTGTTTTTTCGGGCACAGTTGAAACAAGATTTTCCAATCACGTGTCACTTAGAGATATGAAGGAAATATTTTCATCAAGTACAGTATTTTTAAAGAGTTCACAGATTTCAGTAGTAATAGCACAAAAACAATGGCATGCTCTTTAGGAGGAACAGCAAGGTTATATTTAAGGTTACATTCTTCATATCTGAGTAATTGACCATCGTGGTTAAAGAGCTGACCCACCAGTAGGATATTATTGTCAAACTAATTATTGTAAAATAAAGATTTGTTCTTATCAAGGATATATCTGTTATTCCAAATGAAAAACTTATGAGGGGAAACATTGTTTTTATAATTAAGTTCCCATGAAAGAAGAATCTGTCTGTGAAAAGCAGAGAGTTTCACTGGGATTTTGTCAATATTATAGTTACAAAGTAGAAGAAAATGGAGACCACCTATGTTAGCAAACATGTAATGAGGGAAAATGTTTCAAATGGGGAGTGGATATTTTAAATATGATTAAATCCAGTTTATTTTAAAAGTAAAGTCAAGAATATTAAGGCCTCTTTTTTCATAGGAGTTCAATAATTTTTCAATTGATTTTATAAAATCATGAATACGATTTTTTTAGATGAAGTTTAACAATTCTGATTATCCAGGTGCAGAGAAAGAGCAGAGTAAGTTAGTCTAGAAATCCTTTCTGCTTTGGAGAGTAAAGTCCTTCCTCTCAGACTCAGGTCTCTCTGGAACCATTGGTTAAAACGTTTTTGGCTTTATCAATTAGGGGAGTGAAATTTATGGAGCATCTTTCTAAACTATTTTTGGAAATAGTAATGCAAGTATGATACAGTTTCTTTTACAGGAATGTTGCAGATGGATTCTAAAGCACAATCTTTAACCGGAAGAAGTTCACATTTGCTTAGGTTGAGATGTCGACCTGAGACATTCAGAGAAAGACTGAATAAGGTTCAGAGCACAGGAAACCTGACTGCTGTCTCTTAAGAAAGAGTCGTGTCATCAGCTAGCTGACTAAAATTTCTTTATTAAGAACTGAGATGCCTTTTTAATTTATGAATAGTGATATAATCAGTAAGGGTTTGAGTAACTAGGAGAAAAAGATATGGTGAAATAGGACATTCCTGTCTGATTCCTCTATTAAGCTTGAATCTAGGGGAGGTACCATTTTTCCATTTGACAGAGCAGTAACATTATTATACAAAGTTTTAACTGTATCACAGAAGAAAGGGTCAAAACCAAATTTATGAAGACAGCTGAAGATAAAATTGTGGTTACCTGTCTGCTTTCCTCCGTGTGTGAGTGTGCCACTGCGTGGCAGGTTGAAATGAGGATGTTTTTTCCTTGGAAGTTTAGTGTGCGTTGATGACAAAGTAAGTTTATGTTAATGCATGTTTTCTTGGAGTAGTTTTGTTCAAATATTCACAATGTTTAAGTAGTGCACAGCTAAATTAGTGTTAATCAGTCAATAATGAGCATAAAGCGCACATGGGCGCTCTTGACTTCTTTGTTCTTTTCTGTGATTTAAGATGCACGTTGACTTTATATTTGTGTTTGTGTTTACTAGAAACCACACATATACATATGCTCATCCACCTATGGAAATGTACCTGCCTCTGCATGTCAAACCAAAAGATGTAAAGCTTAAAGTCTGGATTACAGTTATCGAAGCCATCCTCCTGCCTGTTGTCATTTATTTCAGGCACCAACTAAAGGAAACAGCCTCATCCACGCCTTGATGTAGTGCTCTGGCCGGCACTCCTGGTTCGAGTGCCGGCCAACAGTTTTTGAACCCAGATCCTCTTTTTTTAATTGTATTTATATTTGGAGGTTAATAGTTGAATCTCTAATCTTTTAATGGACTTCATTGTGATTGGATAAAAAAAAACGGGGCTTGATTTTGAGCATATAACAAACACGCGTCCCTTTCAGACGCTTTACTGATGATATTTAAAACTACGCCTCATTTTTGCTTCAAATATAATGGTGGAGACATGTGCACACCTGGCTGAGGGTGTCCTGACGTCCCTGTCATGTTCCTCTAGCGTGAGGACCCAGACGCTGGAAACCAGAAGGATGACAGGTAAGAGTTTTTGACAAGACACGGATTTATTGTTTCTCCAGAGATGGTTGTGGTAAGTAGGAGGAAATCCGGACTTTAGGACAGCTAGTGGAGTGGCTGGAGGGCTTAGTGCAGATTGTGAGCCGTGGAGTCTTCTGGCTTCTTTGAGCAGCAGAATGGCAGGAAACGCTGACGTCACTCGTGAGATGATGATCCTGAAGCAGAGAGCAAGGGTTAATACAAGGCTATGAGCATGAGCATGAGCATGAGCATGAGCATGAGCATGAGCATGAGCATGAGCGTGAGCGTGAGCGTGAGCGTGAGCGTGAGCGTGAGCGTGAGCGTGAGCGTGAGCGGATAAACTGTAGCACAGGCTTAGTCACCATAAGGGGTAACAAACTGGCGTTGAACTGATGAGTGAAGACTCCTTTTAAACAGCATGGCAGATGAGGTGAGTGGCATCAGCTGGTGGCAATCAGGGAGCAGAGCAGGCAGAGCTGGAGGGGGAGGAGTCTGACAGGCACCATGACAGTCCCGTTGGAGTCCCTTCAGCTTTATCTGCTTTGGGACCATTGCCAGGGGGGCAGGTTATGCTAGCTCTCACGATAAGTTTGAGGCTAAGGAAGTTGATAACCTCAGCTTTCGGTTCCAGAAATGGAAGTATGTTTCAGGGTAGGTCAAGTTGCCGTAGCAACTCATGCTCTGAACATAACTTGGTCCGGAGCAGGTTTAGTTGAAGCTTAGTTTGTTTACAGAGAGGTGAGGCAGCATGGAGTGTCCATTTGAAGATGATTTAGTGGATGAAGAAGCTCAGATAATACTTTTGCCACAGTGAGATGGTGATAATACCACATATGGATGTTGGAAAAATATTTTTTTTACTTTGATCTAACTTAATTATTTGTTTCAGTTAAGATAAATCTTTTTTTTGTAAGTCAGTTTAAAAATTACACGTAGTTTTCAGACAATTATTTTACTTTCATTCAAATTAATTCAATTAAGTAGGTGTAACTTTGGTGCTGCTGTTAGATCGGCACCGCAAAGGATTGTGGGATATCATTCGCTTTGCCTGTCTGGACGGATTTGGGTTTAAGTGTGGCTTTTTGACCAAATGTGTTTAGTTTTTTAGCTGTTTTACTGTGTTTTGCCATGTTTCGCCGAGTTAGTTTGCCATACTGAGCTTACGTCTCTGCACCATGAGTAAGAGTAAAGGAGAGGATGATCAGTTTCTATAGCATCCCTACGGGCAGAAGCTGTAATGACAGTGACGGTAAATTCCTGCTTGAGATTTTGCACTCCGTGCATTTCTCCCCCCGTCTTTTTTTTGTTATAAAAATGAGAATATCTGCCGGCTCAAACTTAGACATTTGAGAGTTCAAGAAATATTATTAATTAAGATGGAAAAAAGATTAATTGAATTGGAGTAATGTGACATTTGGTAAATAAATATGTAAATTTGAGTTGTATGAACAATAATTGAGTTTTATAGACGTTTACTTTGTCTGCTCTTTTTCTACACGCAGAAACTTTTTCTTTTGATGATGCAGCTGTGTTACTTTTTTGATGGACGTGTAATCTTCATACGCGGTCATTAAAACCTCAGACTCCGTCTCACTGAAGTACAGCGTTTTCTTTTTTTTTCACCACGCGTTTCCATGGTGACTCCAGAAATCGGCGATCTATTGAGAATGTCTTTATGTACCTGCCGTGCGCGCCCATTAACCCAGGGTTACCAAGTCGAGCGTAATTACGCCAACTCTTATCCGGTCTTTTGGAACCGACATACCCAGAGTAAGCAAGTTCAGGCGGATTTCAGCCAGAGTTCAGGCTTAAAGTCAGGCTAGTTTAAACATGCTTCCTGGAATACCCCCCTGCACTACAACAACACTACAATACCTTAAAGTTGTGAAAATACAGCTCTCAGGTGACAGTTGTTAGAAAATAATGAACACACACCCTCTCAAACACACGCACACACATTTTGCAAGGAAGGTGGGACCTAGGACCATCTGTCCCCTACCCCTTCCCTGGTGGGGGGTACGGGGCCCTTGGCAACGGTGGCCGTGTCCCTTGGGTGCCGGTTTCCTGGGCCCGGCGGCGCTCTCTCCGTGCGGGACGGGGGGGGGGGGTTCACATTACACCTGAGTCTGGGCCTCTCTCTGGCTCTGGGGGCCTCGCGGGGGTCCTGCTGGCCCAGGCCTGGGTGGCAGGCTTGGTCGCCCGGGGGGCGGTTGTTCCCTGCCTGCTCCCGTGTGGCGTTGGGGGGATTCCGGCTGCCGCTGCTGCTGCGGCGGGGGTCTTGGTGTGGGGGATGGCTGGGCACTCTCCCTCCTTCTTTCCACGTTCCACCATCCATTTTAGAAGAACATAAACACTCAGCTGAGCACAGGTGTTAGCTCACCTTTGCACTAATAGTTTGCATGACTGAATGACTGAAATATTTCACACTAGTTGGTTTAAAGGCATAAGTATGCGTGTGAACACTATCTGTTTTGTGTACATGTCGACAGGTGGACATTTTTGCAGCTAGCAGGTGTGTTGATAACATTTCAGTGTGTGTGTGGACAGGCCCCGCCCTTTTTGTACTACATTTGAACCTAACCGTAATGATAAACAACCAGTAAACCTGTTGCTTTATGCTGCTTCATGGTCTTATCCCCCCTCCCCTCCTATTATCACACCCCCCCCCCTCTCTCTAACATCCCTCTCTTCT
>CM074509.1:13047923-13066557 GCA_037389245.1 Oryzias sinensis | reverse complement strand
CTGCAGACAAACCCTGAAACCTGATCAGACTGACTTCATGTCAGCTTTGCTGCAGGAAGACTCCACGAGGACGCGTGTGCAGACTCACAATTCTGTTCTCTACTGCATCAAATATTGATTTGATGAAGATGTTTATCAGCCTTGTTAACGTAAAACATCAATAAAAAGCTAAATGAAGGACAATTGCTGTTCTAATCGTGTTTTCTTTTGTAAGAAGCTCTCTTGCTGTTGCTTTTACTATGTGAGAGATTGGCGTTTAAAACCTTTTGGAACAGTTAAAGGTGGCAAACCCCAATATCTGTTGAAAATCTTACAGTTTTTCTCAAATGCTAAAACACAAAAGCCAATCCCCTAAACCAAATGACCAGTTGTCTAAACACATTTACTAAGTCTAGCCGTCATTTTCCAATATCATAAATACATTTCACATGTCAGCAATATTTGAACACAATGAACACACCTGGCGTCATTCATGACTCAAAATTAAAGCCACTTGTTGCTCAGCTGTGACTTCATGTATAAAAGCAAGTTCAGAGTGCACAGTTTAATGAAGATTTCAAACAAACACCATGGAGGAAGGCAGAGTCAGGAGAAGAGGAGTTCAAATCAGAGGAAGAAGAGGAGCAGGCCAACGAGGAAGAGGAGAAGCTCAAGGAGGGAGAGCAAGACAACCTCGCCCCATCGTTAGTGACAGATGCAAGCAACAGTCATTGATCATGTCATTGTCCATGGCATGAAAATGGCTGAAGCAGGACTAAGAGTCCGTCCAAACCTGAGTAGGTTCACCGTGGCCACCATTATCAGGGCATTCAACCTGCAGAAACGAAGGCAAAGAGGCCGTAACATCATTGGCCAAGGAGCCATCACTGAGGTTCCTGGCCAACAATATTACTCTTTGAGCGGCCCTGGGTTTAGGGGCTTGTCCACTTGCATGCTGTCCTTGGGTCTTACAATACACAACGTCTTCTCGCCTTCCCAGAGGAGCCAAAAGACATCCTCCTTGACCACCAACAACACCATCCTGGACCTGCACAACAGATTTATGTGATCATTTGGGACCATGTAATCTTCCACAGAACAAACTAGAGAGTGCTTCACCACCAGCAGTAACTGCTGTTTAAACGTCTGTCTGCCACCCTACTCCCCTTTCCTGAACCCTATAGAGGAGTTCTTCTCAACGACACCCAAACACTAAATGATGCCGCACAGTGACTGTAGTGTGAATAAAGTAGTTAAAGTAGACAATGTGGATTAAGTCGTCTGGTCTGACCTGCACAGAAGTAAGATGGTGAAGTGCATTAAATGTCAATCTGGGCTGTAAAAAAAACCTAAATATCCTGAATACTATTTAACTCTGTTTTTATAGAGGGGCGGGTGGTCTATTCTCCATAGACCCTTTTGTGAACAGAGTCACATGTTTTGTTGTGTAGTGTTGTGCAATGACCATAGTCTTTATTTTGACCCCAAAGTGAGCTTTTGACACAAGAGTTAAATATTTTAACCCCCTCTGGCCAAAATTTGAAAATTGTGTTTGGTTTTTGGTTAAATTGGTCTAATGTTTCAGAAAAATTGTTTTTGCAATTGAGAAAAACCAAAAAAAAAAAAAAGGGATCAGATAAAGAATAGTTATTCTGACCAAAAGCAGCAGAGAATAGAGTACCAGCTGTTTGTTTTATTTCTCTATAGAAGTCTGTGAGATATAGGCTGTGTCCGAATTCCCACCCTAATCCCTAACTACTAAAACCCTATATTGTGCGGCACTATATAGTTCCCATGATTTTACAAGTAATTTGGAGAACCATGCTCACTACTCTTTCCGGGTGTTGTTTATGTGGCGCTTGACAAGAAAACAAAGTGGCGCATTACCGCCACCACCTGGTCTGGAGGGGACCTACTTCTATTTAACGCGAATTATGACACCCATTTTCCAAAGTAAAAACCTATTAAATGTGAACATTTCTCGAAAACTATTTATGAATCTGCTGTGTTCTGATCATGGAAAACGTGGCTGATTTATAAATAATAAAATTACAAACACATTGGTGTAGATTTTGTCACGGTGGTGGGGTGGCTCGAAAGCCGGTAGGACCCAGAATGCAGAGGCGGAGGCACACAGTTCCAGGGCAAGGGGTTTAATAGAAACAAAAAGCGCTGCAGAGCAGGATGACAAAACAAAACTAAAACTTACTGTGGCATGGTGTGGGACAAGGAACAAGGCATGAACACCACAACAGGGTTAATGGACCAACACAAGAGGAAGGCAGAGACAAGACTTAAATACAGACAGGGCAGACAAGACACAGGTGGACACGATCAGGGCAGATGGGGACCAAAGGAAGTAAAACTCAAGAAAACAGACAAGACAGGAAACCTTTCAAAATAAAACAGGAAACAGAACTTAACCATGACAAAACAAGACAGAAAGCAAAAACCAGAACAAAAGAAACTCAAACCATGACAGATTTAATGTATTTGTTCAGAAATAAACCGCCAGGGTTTTAGTCCATGGCAATGTTTATTTGTTATATTCATGCCACTGAAGAATTTACGGGCTCGTGCAAGGATGCATTTTTTTCTGTAGTTTTTCCTTTTACCTTAGTGAAAATGGCTTTGAATATGAATCTGTCCGTGGACTTGTTGGCAATAATTCAACCGTTTTTCGTGAGATCAAACCAAAAACGAACAGATATGTAGCATCACAGGGCAGCATGGAGAAGCAGACGTCTCAGAAGATTTGCTCTGGATGCCCTGACCAGACATGAACAACTTGTGAGTTAAACTTAAAGTTAATTTTTTAGTAAACTTATGCATTTGTTACTAATTGTGCTCAAGGTTACACAGTCTGCTGGGTAAGAGTTTAACATTATTTTTTAACACTGGATTTTGAGTTGTATAGTCTAACTACATGAAACACTTGTGAGTTGGTGGGCATCTCTGCATTGCACATCCCATCACGCTGCTGACACCCTACAGGGAACCCATGAGGAATGTGGTTGAGGCCCGTTACAACCAGCACCACGCTCTGTAGTGGAGAGAGAGCATTTGGCATGATGAAGATGAGGAGGAGAGCAATATTTCTGGGGGCACTGGAAGTAAAACCAACCTTTGCAATGAAAATCATTGCCTGCAGCGCCATCCTGCACAATCTGTGGATCAACGAGGGGAACTGCTTGGAGCCACAGATGTTGAGCCACAGCAGGACGACACCAGGAACCAGCAGGACGAGCAAATGGGCGTCCGTTTGCTAGGACAAATTTGAGATTGTTAAAAATGGCTCAGATTTAAATAAAACATTCAAATAATTCATTTTTGTTCATGCATTTATTAAACAAATTGCAAAAACAACGACGACGTTATATTTTTGAATGATATTTTCAACTCAACTAAGCTTAACAGACTCTCCTGTCGCTCTTTCTCTCCTCTGGCTCTTTCAACAAAAACCTTTACCCCATTATGACAACGATTAACATATTATTGATAAATAAATACAAATCTGATCAAGTGTGATCTTACTCCCATCCGGCACGAGCTTGCCTGAAAACAACCAGGCTATCCTTCTCCATCCGCAGATGGGTCAGATTTTCCTCATCCTCGTCAGTCCCTACATATATAAACACATTTAAAAATGTTTTACTAACTTATGACTACGGTTATAACTCACACCTTTTTGGTGTATTATCTACAGCGTTTGTTTTTAGCCTTCAAAGCTAATTTTGCGTTAGCGTTAGTTTTAGCATTACCAAAATTGACGAGCTTCAAAACAATGTAGGTTGTCGAATGAGGAATATAACATATTACTACACATGTCATATTACATATTTACAATTATATTTGACAACTTGATACTTGATACTTCTTAAAAAACTTGCATGTTTCGGTTGTCTTCCTGGGGCAACCGTCCGCAATTTTCAAATATTTAAAACGAAATGCATTGTGGCTCATACGCAATCATTCTGGTCAATATTCACCAATCGAGTGAGCATCGATCCACACTGGTTTTTCGTAGAGACTTCTGGGAAATTTTAGTACACTTAATTTTTGAACTGTAGATTCGGACACCCCTACAAAATGGTGACCGCACTATATAGGGGTTAGGGCGGTAATTCTGACACAGGGTCATTGGAACCAGCAGCTACTTCCTGTTTGGAACGCCAGGGGGGCGGGATCATTCAATTCAATTCACCTATACAGTCAATGCTTCTGACTAAAGCAGCAGCTTGGTAAGAGAGTTAGAGATTGGGAAGATGTAAACCTCTTGAGGTTCACCTGCCCACCCCCACCCCCACCACCACCCTCCGTTGTCTCTGCATACCAGCAGTTGAGCCATAAAGAAGCCTCAGTTCAATCATATACCAACCCAACTATGTTTTTGAAACTGGGCATCAGTGTGTTGGAGTTGGGGCTTAGTAAACCCAAACACACCTGAGTTTGCAACCACAGTCCACTCCCTCCCTCCCTCCAGCACCACATTAACTCTCCCTACTTGTCTGTGTCTTGGTGTGTGTCGAGTTATTTCTTTTCATTTTCAATGCTGCCCAACTCGAATGGCTCAGGAGACAACGGAGGACGCTGGACAACTCCACTCATTTTAACTTCTTTTTATTATCACCAAAGAATGGATGAGAGCTTGATAGCCTTGAAATAAAACAGAAAATAATTAAACAGATATCAGAAATGTTTGTCAGAAATGGACTGTTATTTCAAACTTTTGCAAATATTGTGCCATTTAACTATTTCACTAGTTGAATAATATTACCACAAATATCAGACTAGAAATGAAATTGAAATAAACATACCAATGGCGTCACCGAAGTCATCCAAGCATTGAAATGTTTGTTTCTCAGCTCACCATGACTGCCAAACAAAAACCCCCACCTGCACACTGTCACCTGGTTAAATACCTTCTGCCCATCTACCTGCCTGGTAGATTAGGATTCACATTCTCCTTATACTGCCCCCTGCTGCTGTGGAGTTGATCCTACCTGGAACAATCCTCCAAATCAATGTTTAGGAGCAAAATAAAGAAAATAGACAATAAGGCAGGATAAAACAAACTTAACAGTGTGAAAAAGTGTTCATCAGAGAACTTCATGTCCACGGATAATGAATGAATGAATGAAAGTTTAGTCCCAGAGCAGAGCTGTCTGGTCAGATGAAAATGATTGACTTTTCCATAACAGGAGACTGATTCAGTAGAGCAGAAGAAATCAGAAAAATAAAACTAATGAAATTAAAGATAATATGGATCTTGATGCTCACAGCATTCCATAAAAAAGCAAAGGCTCTTTAAGATCAGCATCTCTGACATGATCTTTCTGCAAACTGTTCTCACGTAAGGATGGGTTATTTACTGGACAAGAAAGGGGATGAGTGTTCAGAGTCAAGTTCCAACACAGTGAAATCTGGAAACATGTAAAGATAACAACAGAAAAAGATCCTTTATTTAGACGTTTTTGTCCAAACTCTCAAACAGTAAAAAACTGAGAAATCACAAACACATTGAAGCCTTTCTTATCTGCAGGACTTCTGGCACAAATCCCTAAACGCTCTGTAATCTATGGCAGTGGCCCCCAACCCTCAGGCCGTGGACTGGTAACTGTCTGTGTGCCACGTGGTACTGGGAAAAAATGCATACTATAACTGTGATTATTTCCATTTTGTTTATTTTGTCATACTAAAGGAAGTTTTATTTTTGGTAAACTACCAAACAGAAAAAAAACAGGAGTTTCCCTCCAAATACGGATTTATTGAGACAGTTGTTCCCACCTACCAGAGGCTGTTCTGCTCTGCCTGATACCCGGCGACTGATTTTCGCCAAAGATAGTCAAGATGCAGACACGGTGGATTCCTATTTATTATTATATTTAGAAAATACCAGTTTTACGACGGTTGTGTCATTTTAATTTGCTTTATTTATCTATCACATCTTAAAAGTTGGACACGGCTAAAGTTAGCGTCTGGTTATTAGCATCCATTTTGTCTTCATCTCATGACAAAGTCTAAGTTTAAACCAGCCGCAAACATTTGACAGAGGATGAAGATTCAGTCAAATAAAGTTGACGACCTGCTGAAAATGTTTCTGATCTGAGGAAACTTGGAAAAGGGAGATAATGGGGGAGTTAGGATGGCAACTGTTAAGAAACCAGAACAGAAAATGTTCCTCTGTGTTAAAAGAAATACACAATGAATCAGGATTTATGTAAAAACAAAACATGAAAAATCATTTTGCTCTGAAAGATGATCTGAGACCTGGTTGAGTTTTCAGTGTTATAATGCTATTATATGGAGGAAAAAAACAAAAAACCTCTACAAATCAACAATTTTCCTTCAACGAAACTTTGTCATCTGCAAAAAACAAAATCTACTGATGTTTTCAGTTGTCTTGTTATAGCAATTTAACATGAAAAATATTTTTTTCAGAAACTGGAAGCTAAAGAAAAATAAATGCAAATGTCTGCCTAGTTCAGAACGGTCCGGTAAAATTTTGTTTGACATGAAACCAGTCCGTGGCCTGAAAAAGGTTGCGAACCACTGATTTAAGGGACTGAGACAGGATTTGATGCTGTATGTCCAGAAACGGTCACCTATGTTTACTTAGATCCCCACTTACTCATCAAACCATCAGAGCTGTGGCTCTTATGAAATGCTTAAACAATGATTCACAGAGCATATTTGTTACCAGTGTTTCTCCCGCATCTTGCATCATCTCTTGAGTCTTGAGAAAGGGGTGAGTGTGTGTCTTAGAAAATGGGATGCATGAAGAGCTGTCACTTGTCTGGTACCGCTGAACTGAGGGAAACACAAAACCCTTCAGGCAGAAGAAATGGTGACACTTGAAGCCAAGAGAATCTTGTATTTCTTTCTTTGTGTTTTAAAAGACGCAGTTTTACCATCAAACCCAAGAGGAAAACTGTGATGAAGACAACAATCTGATATATTTTTACAAGCTGCCCGTGTGTCTTAAAATCTCAGATTGCAGCCGTAGGCTCTGGTTGGAATATTAAAGTTTTGGTTCCCGCTTACCCATATGTCAAGGTGTCCATGGGCAAGGCACTGAACCCCACATTGCTCCTAATGGTAGCAGGTTAGTGCCATGAATGGCAGCAAAGCTGACAATCAGTGTGTGAATGAATGAGACTGACTGTAATGTACTTTGGGCCTAACATCAATGTAAAAAGGGTTATGTTAGTATACACCATTGATACTGCAGTCTTAGAAGTGAAAATGATAAGCAAGACTCTGGTAAGTTATATGAGAAGAATTTAAGCAGTTAATGTACTCTAAAGAAGGGTAACATACAAGAAGGGTAACATGGATTACATACAACACCGGCAGTTGTCACCTCCAGAAGTTCTCTGACGACTCGGCCATTGTCGGCTGTGTGTCGGGGGGGAACGAGCTGGAGTACAGGTCAGTCATCAAGGACTTTGTGGACTGGTGTGAGCGTAATCACCTGTGCTTGAACACCAGTAAAACAAAGGAGATGGTGATTGATTTCCGGAGGAGAACACCACAATTCACACCGGTGAACATCCAGGGCTCGGTCATTGAGGTAGTGGACAGTTTTAAGTACCTGGGTGTTCACCTCAACAAGAAACTTGACTGGACTCACAACACCGATGCCCTGTATAAGAAGGGCCAAAGTCGCCTCCACCTTCTGAGGAGACTGAGGTCCTTTGGAGTGTGCAGGCCTCTCTTAAGGACATTTTATGACTCTGTGGTAGCCTCTGTTATCCACTACGCCGTGGCCTGTTGGGGAGCAGGCAGCACAGACCGGGACAGGAAGAGACTGAACAAGCTGGTCAGGAGGGCCAGTTCTGTCCTGGGCTGCCCACTGGACTTTGTGGAGGAAGTGGGTGAAAGGAGGATGTTGACCAAGTTAACATCCATCATGGACAACACCTCTCACCCACTACATCAGACAGTGGAGGCACTGAGCAGCTCCTTCAGCGGCAGACTGTTACACCCCCCATGCAGGAAGGAACGGTTCCGCAGGTCATTCATCCCAACAGCTGTAAGACTGTACAATGCCACAGTTTAAATATGCATGTACAAACCGGTTTTTTCATACATCCATAGCTCATCTGTATATTCTGTGTCCTTACTTTACTTTATTTATTTAATTCTATTATGAGGCATAACATGTGTTATGTCGTAATACTGTACATAATTTATTACTTACTTACTTTTTAAATTTTGTTTTTCTATTTTTGCACTTTTTTTTTTTTTTTTTTTTTTCATATTTGTATACTTGCACATTTGGGAACACCCCTCACTTTTGCACATTTCTGTCACTTTTCTTTTCTCTGCTCTTTGGAACTGCTGTGACAATTGAATTTCCCCAATGTGGGATCAATAAAGAATATCTATCTATCTATCTATCTAACTGGGAGAGGTTTACTGTCTTTATCTACTTATCTGAAAGAAAATGTACCATAATTTTTAGGCTATAGAGCGCACCTGATTACAAGCCGCACCCACCTAATTTCTTAAAGAATAATCCATTTTGTATATACACACGCCGCAGCTGTGTACAGCCGCATGTGCCCACTTCGAAGCAAGTTGTAACAACCCAATTGGTACATCACCGATTACCCTGTCCCTTACACTGTACGACTATAAACAATTTCGGAGACGAAGAACACAGCATTTTAGCTTATTTACTTGAACACACCCACAAACAGCGTAGATGTCACTTCTGCTCATAGCCCCCTCACTCGTGGTGAGGAACTTTACACCCACAATTCCCCACTTCTCATGAGTCTTAGGTGCTGAAAGAGGGCTAACCCCCTGGTCACCACACTTTGTTGTAGATTGAGGATGTATATGTGCTGAAACCGCACGCATGTGTGTAAGAAGGAGGAGGGAGCTGCAGCGGAAGAGAGGGAGAGCCCAAGTGTAGCACAAGAGCAACGAAAGTGTTTTGGGGGTGTGTGTTTATGTTTGTTACACAGAGTGAAGGGGAACTGTAATAAAAGAATGTTTCTCCCAGAAGAAGATGAATGATTCTTTACTAACCCACTTTGTAGGCTCTGGTGGTCCGAACGGGGAAGAAAAAAATGAATCGCTGGAAAGGTTCAAAACTTGTTATACCATGGTCTGGTCGAATACTTGATTCTGATTGGCTGCTGGGTATGCGTTAAAAAGTGATATACCACAGGATAACCGCACGTGAAAAAATACGTTCCGGTCACCTAGCTTAAATGTTTAGTATTACTGCGCCGGCGCCAGTTGAGGGACAAGCATGTGTCAAAAATGATGCAGCACCAAAAAATTATTCCAAGATAAAACAAACTGAATTTTGGCAAATATTTCTGTTGAGGAAACCAATCAGGAGATGGAAATGTCGGTGATTAAGCGTCCGTCATTCAGGCGCAGCTCCGGCAGTAGATGGTGAACTTCACCGTACTGGTAGAGTCTCTGAATGACCTCATAAACCCAGAAATGAAGACGATGTTTTTTTTGGTTTCTTCAATATAAATTAACCTGATCTCTCAATATCATTCAGATCTTCCATGCATTGACTGCAAATCAGATGTACAGTCGATACTTCCATGCAGCGATGAGGCTAGAAACTTTGGACTATATTTTCTCCCATGCGTGGCAGGAGCATCAAGTTTAAGAACACATTTTTGGACCAGTGTCCAGCAGTGAATTTGATGTGTATGCATACGGAAGCTGTGGACGTGATTGTAATGCACAAATTGCATTTGGAAGGATCATTTCATGTCAAAAAACCCTGCGGTCTGACATGTCAGCAGTGGGATCTTAATAAAACATAGGACTACATCAATGGTTTAACATTTCTGGCCTAAGCCTATTCAAGGCACATTCATTTTTTTTTATAGTGTTGACTGACGTGTGTTTATTATGTCATTACAGAACACTCCAAACCGTTGTTCTCGTTTACATTTTTTTTTTAACTTGTCCTGTCCAACAGCTGGGCAGACAGATGAGTGCTGAAGGCCTCTTGTGTTAGAGATATTTTACTTTTACAAAAGGGGCTATGAATCTTCTGACAAACCAGAGGTATGTCTGAATAAACCCCTTTTGTAATCGAGGCCAGACTTTATTCATTTTAATTATTTTTGAAATTCTTTTGTGTTGGACCGGACGGAAAAGGAAAGAAGGGGAGAAGAGAGAGGGATGTTAGAAAGAGGGGGACAGGAGGGTGACCACAGGAGGGGGGGAAGGGGGATAAAACCATGAAGCATCATAAAGCAACAAGCTACTGGATGTTTATCATTACGGTAAGGTACAGATAGAATACAAATCTCAAAGGGGCGGGGCCTGTCCACACACACACTCAAATGTCATAAACACACCTGTTAGCTGCAAAAATGTCCCCATGTCAACATGTACAAAATACAGATAGTGTTCACACACGCACACTTATGCCTACAAGCCAACTAGTGTGAGATATTTCATTTATTCACGCAATTTGTTAGTGCAAAGGTGAGCTAACACCTGTGTTCAGTTGAGTGTTTATGTTCTTCTAAAATGGATGATGGAATGTGGAAAGCAGGAGGGGGAGCAACCAGCCACCCCCACACCCAGACCCCCGCCGCAGCACCCGCGGCAGCCAGAAGCCCTCCAATGCCACACGGCAGCAAGCAGGCAGAGAAATACCGCCCCCGGGCGCCCACGCCCGCCACCCAGGCCACGGCCAGCAGGACCGCCGCGAGGCCCCCAGAGCCAGAGAGCAGGGAGGCATGGGGGGAAGAGAGCGCCGCCCCAGCCTAACCAGGAGAGCAGCCCCCCCGCCAAGCTGGAAGAGCCCAACGTAGGGCCCCACCCGAGAAGGGCACCCACAGCCCCAGACGAGCACCCCATCACCACCCAAGAGTTCTGGGCATCCCCCCACCCCAACCCCAGGTACAAGCCAGGACCCTCCAAAGGAGACCCGCTCCGCGCTCCAAGCAGCCACCCACCAGGGCCACAGATGGTCCAGAAAGGTGCAAGACAGGGGTCAGCCGCCCCCGCCCACGAGAGGGGCACCCCAGAGAGAAGGGGGGCCCACAAGGGTTGTTGTTGACATGGCCCGACCAGGCTCGGCCACTGATGGAAATTGGAGAGGCCCAGCACCCGGCGGCAAGGACCAGAACCCACCCCGCAGGGACACAGACACCCCCGGCTCAGGTGTAATATGATCCCTTGCCAGAAAGCTCAGGGATCCCTCTCCCTGCGTGGGGAGAGCACCGCCGGGCCCAGGAATCCGGCACCCAGGGGACATGGCCGCCGCCGCCAAGGGCCCCGCACGCCCCACCAGGGATGGGGTAGGGGACAGATGGTCCAAGGTCCCACCTTCCTTGCGACATGACTGTGTGCGTGTTTGTTAGTGAGGGTGTGTCTGTGCATATGTGTGTGTTTATGTTTGAATGTATATTTGAGGAGTAAATGGTGTGTGAACTAAGGGGGTGCAGTTAAAATTGGCGGGTAGGGCACTGAGGAGACATCTCCTGATTACTCACAGTGATGTCCCCTCACCCTCCCCACCAAGGGGCCCTAAATGTCTAAGGTGCGGTTAAAATTGGCGGGTAGGGTGCTAGGAGGACATCTGCTGCTTGTTGGCAGTGATGTCCAAGCACCCCCCCACCAAGGGCCCTACATGTCTAAGGTGCAAATAAAACCGAGAGGGGGGGGCCCACTCCATACGGCAACCGTGGGAGGGGGACCACTGCCAAGTAGCCCCCACCCCCCCCAAGGCTCAACGCAGGCTAAACCCCCCACCCCCTCACCCTAATATGAGATTATATGAGGAAGGGGGTAAGTTGGGGACCCCTCAGCCCCAGCGGATGACAGCCAGAGCGACCAGGGGCCCCAAGAGGGTTGCCCCGCCCCGTCCCAGAGCCAGGGAAGGGCTGATCCCTATTCAAGGTACATTCAGTTTGCTTAGAGTTTTGGGTTGGTAACCTTTGACATTTTAGTTGGTTATGGTAGGATCTTTGTTACTGACTTGCACCTGGAAGGTATTATTTCCAAAATTGTCATGTTTGGAGACCACTTTTTTTGTCCCAGATGCCCCCCATATCGTAATCCATCTACACCCATGCTAAGCAAGATCAAACATGGCTGCGCCTCAGTCATCGTTGAACTGTATGTGTGTATTTCTGTTGTGTGTCTGATCTTGTTTGGGTTGAACTGCAATGACGTTTCGTCTGTCAGTTTAAGCTGTGTCTATGACAATAAACGTGATTCTTATTTTTTGGTTGCAGGTGATTCTAAATGCTGGGACAGAGCAGACTGTCATGACTTGCTAGGCGAGACAGACCCAGGCGCTGGAACCCGGAAGGAAAACACAGGTGAGTCAGGAGGTAAGTAATAGAGTTTATTTTCTGGCGTGGTTTGAATTCGTAGCAAGGCTGGAGGTCTTGTTGTGTTAAGGAGTCGTGGCGAGACTGAAGGCTTAATTGTGGCTCGTGGCGTGGGTGTAGGTCTATGCGTGGCTTGGTGGAACTGGATCTCCTTAAGTAGGTCTGGAGGTTAATTAAGTGAGTGGTCACAACTGGTTCGAGTCAGGAAGCAGAGCAGAGAGGAGGGGAAGGAGAGACTGCCAGAGGCACCATGAGAGACAAAAACTGAACAGAATTATTACATTGGAATACCTAACAGAAAAATGAGTGCTATTGAACCACAAGGCTAGAAACAAAACACTAGACACAAGATGCACAGATATAATGAATCCAAATACTGAACATAAGGATCTTCACATGCACTAAACAAACTACAGATACTCAACAATGAAAGCAACAAGGAAAACCAGCACCATAGAGGCAGGTGCACTCGCAAGTTCATGCACACTCCCACCCTGACTTTACACCCACTTCTCTCCTGTGTCAGCTATTTCTTTCTGACTTTTTAAACTGACTTTTTCAACAATACAGGCGGTGGAGCTAAAAGTCTGCGTCAATCGAGAGGAGTCATGGAGGAGCGCTGAATTAAAGTCTCCAACATGATACTGAAAAAGCTGGAACTCAGGTCAGTTTCATAACAATGTTTACAGGTCTGGAATATGAGTTGGATATGAGTCATTCTCAGCAGCAACTCCCACTCTGCAGATCCCCCCTCCTTTATCAGCCATCATTTTCACATATCTGCTGTTACACATTAAGCCCATTTCTCCCGGTGGGTCATCAGAGCCATGACTGGATGACGCCTGCCTCTTCATCACCTTCATCTGCAGCCTCTTATCTCCACATACGGCGAGTTGCCTGCCTGTTGCTCAGGCTGTTATCAAACTGTAGAGAGCTGAACAGAAGTGACAGAAGGAAAACAGCAGCAGTCAGAAGCTTCTAACGTGTCAGAAGAACAGACGCGTTTTAAAAAAGAGACATCCTAAAAAACCCAGTAAAAAATGATTCATTACTTTTAGGAGTCTGTTGGTTTTGACTGTGAAATTATTCCTCTGCTCGTAAGAGGCTCATAGCTGACCCTTTCATAATTGACCTGTACCTTTTATTACCGCTAATGGAACAGCTCCAAGCCAAGTCAGCAATTCACAACAAGTCTAAAGAGGGGTGAGTGCAAAGCATTTGCCCTTCTGGAAGAGAAGAAAAACGTAGGGCACATCCTCCAAAGTGTGACAGGTACGGTACCTTTGGTGGATCATCTTGGACCGTGATCATCCAGCCTCCCCCTGTTTGTCTGCTGTCTGTCTTTGGTTTATAAGTGTTGTTTGAAACAAAGCCATGAAGAGACCCCCCCCCCTCCAGCATTAAAGGGCAACCTTTCTAATTTCAGTACTCAGAGGTATGTATAGTTTACAGTTTGAGTTTGTCTTGTGATGATACTGAGTTGGTTCACTTCAATCAGCAGGTTATACATCCACACCTCTGACTTTATTTTAGTGGCCTTCTTACTTTTGCCTTTTTCATGTTTTCGTTTGACTATTCATCTTATTGGACTTTAAACGTTCTACATCATGCTTTTCTTAAGCCTTTCATACTAAACTAAATCCATATATTTTTTCAATTTCCTGTAACCCTTGTGCTATCCTAGGCACTTTAACATCTGGAGTTGGGTCATCTAGACCCACTAGACAGTGCGCTGAACCTTTTTTCTTCAATGATTTGTGATCTTCACTGGTGTCCATGGATTCCATGAAATCTTTCCATTGACACAGTTGTCTGGTGGCATATATTTATGGGGACCTCCGTATATAATGATCTTTGCTAACATTTTAAAACGTTTTCTCTGTATTTAAATGAATCTAACATATCAGTGTCATGTGTATTATGTTGATCTTGAGTCAGCCCTAAAGTTTAAGATAATTAAAACCGCATACATGCACAGATAGTTTATACAGGTAAATTTTCTGTTCGTGTTAAGATTATTCAAAAGACAGCTTCAACATAAGTTACATCCTGTGTTTTAGCCAGCCTCTGTAAAAAAACAACAACAAATGTTTCATGTGAGATTTTTGTACTTTTTTTTATCCTAAAAGTTCACTTTGTATATTCATTTGAAGATTTATTTCTTTAATTATATTTATTTAATGGTTTTCTCATTTCCTCCCTCTTTCCAACAAATTCAAAGACTATGCTTCTGGACAGTGACAGAGAGGCTGGGTGTGAGTCTGATACACAGGGTAAATATTCTAGGTTTCTTTAATGCAACAGTTTTTGTGGTGTGCACACATAATGACCTTAGATTTTTTAGGATCATTTATTTTAGTGATGGACACTTATTTTTATTTTCGTCCCTGAGGAAACATTTCCATCCACTGCAACAAAGGGCCAGATGTGAAGAATACCAGATGGATGCCAGAACACAAGATGTAGGCCATGGGGATGTTGAAAGATGTCAAACCGAGAAAGATGACATGTGGCCTTCACAATCCTCAGAATCCAAATCAAAACATTAGAATCAAGTTGAAGTCAGTACGTAAACACCAAAAATTCAGTTTTTCTTTGTCTAAAAAGTATTTACTTCTTGGCATATCATGTAGTTTATTCTTTTCAAGTATTCTTTTATTGTAAATAGTTCCTTTGTTTTTTTTTGTAAGCATTGGTACACAAGTATCCAGCTTTGACTGGAGGATTAAGAAGTTACAATTTGTTTTAAATTACCCAATTTCAGTTTAAGAATTTCTATAAATGTGATCTAATAACTATTTTTATGACATAATAGCTTTGTCAAACAGGGTCTGATTTAGTGTTACATTCATTAAAACATCAATTATATGGTCCAGTCGTCTAAAGTTTTGTTCACAACAAACTATATTTTTATATATTCATGTATTTTTTTACTGTCTCAAAAGTTTGCAGGCCCTTCGAGAGAAGAGCGTGGGAGGAGGAGATCCTTGCCTTTGAAAAGCACATGATGTCAATCATCACTTCCTGTCGTGTGCCCGGGAAAAGGGACTGTGATAAGTGCCTTCAACAGGAAAATCTTGCACTCAAAAACAGAAATTGGTTGGGCTTTAAAGTGTGGGTGACATGGCCTATTTTAATAAGCCAAAATATAGTAAATAGTCTCTATTTCATGTTGCGATTGTTTTTAATATTTTTCGAAAAAGAATAAATAGCGAAAAACGCGATATAAACAACGAGGATGGCCGCCGGCTTCACGCATTCCGCCGACTTCGCGCCGCCATGTTTGTGACGTAACGAAAGGCAGACAACATGGCTAGCACCGATAGCGAAGCACAGAGTGATGCTACCGTCTCTATTAGCGATTTATCATCAGATGAACAGAAAGATGAAGAGGAAAGTTGCGGAGATTATCATGATGATGAGTCACTTTGGCAACCGTATCGATTCGAACCCTTTTGCGAAAGTGAGGAGGATATAGCAGAAAGTAGTAGGTCTAGTGATGCCGATGACGATAGCCAGCATGAAGATTCGGCTAGACTCCAGTAAGTCTAAAAAATGTATAAAATTAAATTACTCCACTTACCCTAAAATATACTCAAAATGTCCCCTTTTGGCCTAATCTAAACAAAGGTAAACACTGGTTTTCAACCCAATTTACAAAATAAATGTCACAAAATAAAAGTTTCCCAGATATTACTACTCTTTAGTTAACAAAGTCACTGTATACCATTAACAACTGCAGAACATTAACAGTTTTACCTGTTTGAACCAGTTTGAAACCTTTTCTCGTGCGCTCGCGCGCTCACACACACAGTTCAATTTACTCACGGTAACGGCACCTCAAAAGCAAAAGAAAAAAAACGTTGCAGAACTGTTGCTTCTCTTGCAAAACATTGAGTGCGTTGAAATACTCCAGTTGGATCCAAGGACAACAGAAAACACGACTACTTCGCCTCAATGTGATCCATCGTGATGCACACTAGCCTAGCTTAGCAGCCTCCGCTCCCGACCGACTCCAGCGCCGTCCTGTCCGACCCAGAAAACGGCTCGCTCGCTTCCAGCTCACCCGCCTTTCCTCGACTCAGAAGCCAAGATCCTCCTCCCAACTCTCCGTTCAAAATTCTTCGTTTGTGTCCCGGTTTTTGTCCCTTCGAAAACGCAGACTTCTCTCCTGCAGATCTGGAGGGAAAAATCCTTCGCCGTCCACCTTCTTGAACTTTCCTCTTTTCAGCAGCGTTTCTTGTTTTGGGAATTTATACACAGATACACTTTCACTAGATGTATTGCTACATCCAGCTGCCACACAACGACTTGGCATGTTGATGATTAACAGATTTAAACACGAGAGAAACGAAGACTACCTGTTTTGTTTACATGCTGTCCGAAGCGGAAATGCGAAAGTCAACGCCTTTCGTTACGTCACAGGTCATATCGAGATCACTTCCAGCCTGCGCTCTTAGCGGCAAATTCAAATCTCTGATTCCTTCGAAAGATGTCTATTTTTCATATGCTTCGGATTTTTTTCTACGCTAACTATTGGTATCAATAGAATCAGCGTTTAAAAGGCTTTTTTATTTGACAAAGTTGTTCAAAGCATGGCATCCACACTTTAAGTTCTATGTGAAGAGTCACATCACAGCCCTCAAAAACAAGTTCTAGAATCACTTCATTTCTTTTATTCAAGCACTACATTCATGGAGAGAAAAAAGTATCACCCAGATTTATGCATGCGTAATTCCTGAGTTACGCACAAATCTGTGGTGTTTTAATGTCGCTCAGTGATGCTTTTAAATACTACCAGATTGCTTGGTCATCAGAGTCCATATGAGCGGTTTTGAACTCAGATATAATATGAATAATAGATTAAGAATATCCAGCAAAACTTGACTGTTGCCCACTGTCTTAAACAGATATGACTTTTTTATATATTAATTATTGGCCAAAGTAGGAAAATGGTGTGGCTCTTTTACTCTCACAGTTAAAGAATTCGGCTCTTGGTGTCAAACTTGTTTGCCGATCCCGGCCAAATGGGGCTGCAACACGACCTTTACTGGTTTCGTATTGTATTCGGTTTTTCTAACATTTCATTTGGTCTTCTGGAAATTATTCAAATTTTGCTTTTTGTTTTGTTTTTATTTTTTTACAGTTAGGATTCTGGAATTTTGTTTTGATTTCTAAAATGTAATGCTGTTCTTTTAACATTTGTATGGCTTTTTTTAAATCGTCGTTGTGATCCTTAAAATGTTTTTGCATCGAATGATATGTTGTCGTGATTTGCAATTAAGGGCCACCATGCACAAGTCTGTCCCAGGAAATTGATTTAAAGAGAGGATATAAGCTTTTAGGACATAGTTTCTGCAGAGCGGCAGGAGTTCACTAGAAAGTCAACAACAAAACCGAGTTGAAGGTGGTGCTGTTGGCGCAGATCAACCCCACTCCCCTTCCCAACACCCATGACTGAGCTTTCTCTTTACGCTTTCTCCAGCTAGCTTAACAGCCTCTATTATCCCCCAACCTAACATTACCAGTGCAACAAAAATGACAAGCAATAGCAGACATCCAGCTCCACTTGTGTTGACTATGAGTGAATGCATCAGAATAGATCAGAGCAGGGAGCTTGCTGCCTGCCCCGTTTTTTTTTTTTTATGTAACAAACTTGATTTTTTTTCCAGTGACATTTTTCTTGTCTGTTGGAAACCCCCAAAACACCATTTCATTGGAGTGGGCCTTAAATGAAATCATCTCCATTTTAAGATTTCTTTTGTGGAGATTATGATGATGATGAAGCACAGGAACATCACAGTCCTCAGTTCACAACCGCCACTCTCTAGGTAGCTCTGGAAATGCTAAAAACAATCCAGACTCATCACAGGTCTGCCTAAATGACAGAACAGAAACTGAGCCCCCCTGCCAGGTTCTACATCTGAAACCCCAAACCAATCAATATCTAAATCATTTATGACAAGAATCAATGATTCTGTCCAGTTCCTCCACCCACAAAATTAAGGTGGATGGGGGAAGGGGGGACTTCTGCTCAATGACCATTGATCCAACTCATCCACATCATTGAACCTTCACTTCTGCCATTCTCTGCTAAATGGACAAACAAATCTTTGTGGTCTCAGCTGGGTAATTTTGGGATGCTTCGCTGTACCTCTGGTCTCTTTTGTTGTTTAAAAGCTACAGAACTTTATCGACTTTTTGTTTAGACACCGAGCCTCAGCGCTGCGGCTCGCTACAAGTAATTAGTGAAGGTTTTAGCCACGGGCAGATTCGAGGAGCTCCTAGGGCGAGGGTCGATCCTGCCCGGGAAGGTGGCG
>CM074509.1:12996828-13047423 GCA_037389245.1 Oryzias sinensis | reverse complement strand
AGTTGCTCCATGACGCCCAACACTAAACAAATGATGGACATAAGAGTAAAAAAATAATGAGGAATTCAGAGGTTTCACACTATTAGCATATATCTGACCTAAGATCAAAGATCATTTCTGAAGTGGGACAAGGCTAAAAGAATTTGACCACAAACTTGCCTGATGAACAAAAGTCTGTTTATTTCTAGAGCAAAAAAACTCACAAAATAAGAATAGCAATGACGGCATGACTTTAGCTATATAAGAGTCGCTGGAAATAGTTTCTTGAGACTTCTATATTATTTTGTAACAGGCAGTTGTGACAAAACTAAGAACCAAAGCAGCATTGACATTTAAACATAGAGTCGAAAAGCCTTTTTGTCATTAGAACAAGAATATAAAATAAGGGGTGTTCTTCAAACTATGTTTCTTGCAGCTTTATACCGGTGTCACACAACTGTCAGTTATTATCAGCTTAAAGGTACAAGTGATGGGCAGGAAAATGGCATTCATGAATTACTTACATAAAAAGGTTTTAATACAAAATGAAGCAGTGTCAGAAATCACACACACAGAAAAACCTTTAAAGGGTCAATGTTCCCCTTGTGGGATTAATAAAGTAGAACTGAATTGAATTGAATTGAATTGAATTGAATTGAATTGAATTGAATTGAATTGAATTGAATTGAATTGAATTAAATTGAATTGAATTGAATTGATTAAAACAACCTACCAGGTCCTCCCCCAGCAGCACTGCAATCCACTGAGCTTTTTTCAAATATTAAGACTCAGTTTATTAGTTTAGTTCTGATCAGTTCTCACACATCAGAACAGTATATGTATGACTGTTAAGCTTCCTGTTTCTGACCACATTCTATGACGAACATTTCCTTTCTTCATTTCATTTCTGTGAATCGGGTCTAACAACAGCAGTGATAAACAGTGAAAGATGTACAGATAAACAAAAATGTTAGCAGGTAGGAAAAAAAAAAGTTGAACAAACTAAATGCACATTATCTGCAGCATTCTGTTACCGAGCAAAAATACTCTGACCAAGAAAAGCCTCTATGGTTTTTTAGAGAGTAGTGACTCATTTCACTGACTTCAAATCAGCAGAGTTTGTGAAAGCCTCACAGGTTTAGCAGTTTCACACATTTACAAATGCGAGGAGTAAATGCATATATGAGTGGATTGATACAATTGATATAACTTATAACTGTTCGTAATTGTTTGTAATGTTGATCCATATATTGATCTTTAAGTTTTCAAATAGATTTTTAAGACTGTTGTTGTATAAGGCACTAGCCTTATGCTGTGTTAACATCAAAGCTAATTCCCACGTCAAGTTCACTTTGGGGACCTCTTCTTGGACGCACAGTGCTCGCAGGGGCAGACTGCATTAAACACCTGGGCCTTCAGTAATGCAATGTCTGAATCACTCAACCCCTCATTAATTATCATCATTCATTTAATAATATCATCATCATTTATTTAATAAAGAAAACAGTAAACAAATCTTGTTATGCAACTACAGCCAGCATAAAACATTGAAAACAACCACATTAATTTGGAATATCATTTATTATGATATAATTTTATTCATCAAAATTCTGATTATTTGAAGACAAAATCCATCCTCCTCTCTTTCCTCAAAAAGAGTTCGATGCTGGTGTCACGTAGATTATAGCACTTTAGTTCCTTTTCTACATGCCATCAAGGCAAGTGCTGAGAGCCGAGTCTGTCCAGTTGTGTTTTCTGATGAATGAATGAATGAATTATTATTATTAAAAGTTTTTATCCATTACATATACAACAGTTAGACTTACGATTGCCAGGAAAACTGCTGGCTCTAGCACTCTTAGAACCTTGTCTTTGTTTTTTGTTTTGGTTTCTTTAAGATTTTGTGCAAAAAATATAAGGAACAAAATAAGTTAAAGTGATGCAGCTGATAAAACACTAACCCCAGGAGGGGGTCACCAAGTTATGAGCAAGTCTTGTTCTTTGCTTTCTTTACACCTTATTGAAAGGAAACAAGAACAACATTAACACGTTAGAATCTCTCTTTTAGACTTAACAATCAAGAGTGTGTGTTGCAGTTTGGTTAAATAAATCTTTTGTCAAAAAATGTTTTATGTCTAACCTGTATTCAAGTTATGTTTTGAGGCTTGTTTTCCCCCTGTCACTGTCTTCCCTGGTTTCATTTGCTAACCACCTGTAATTGTCTTAGTAAAAAAAAAATTGACAACAGAAGCCATTAGACCTTTTGTGCACACACATTGATTACAAGCAAAGGAGTCACAGGTCAGCATAGTAACCTTTACCTGTAATTCAAACCCTTTTTGTAACAGCTTGTGCATATGTTTTCAGAACCGAGAAACCTTCATTTCCTCCAGGGCATGTAAACCTATGAGCACAACTGAATATGAATTGCATAAATGGTAGAAGATCTGCGGCAGTTGAAAGAATGTAAGCACTGAAGTTAAGACGCCGGTGTTAAAGGGTTGACCTGACCCCTGGCAGTAAAACCAAGCACATTCTTTTATATACATTGGCATTTATTTCAACAACAGACTTCATGACATTTCAGTCAGACAACTCATGCAGTACAGAATGATTTATTTTCCAGATTTTTATATTAATTTGCCATAAGGCTCCCATCATTTACAATAAAACAAGATCTGCCATAAAAACTTGGGTATTAATGTACCCCTAACGAAGCTCACAGGTGGAACCCGGGGAGAAGGATGGGGCGACAAATGGAAAAGGATGACAGAGGGCGTAGAGCACACACCTGGTTCTTTAAGTAGGTGGCGGAATAAGGTGAGTAAATTGGGCTGAACCGTCCACGGGGAGGTGTAAACAGGTGAACACACTGCTGAGCTGCCTGCCTGAAATTCTCCCAAGGTTCAATTCAGCAATCATGTCAGGGCTACATTAAGGTCTCTGTCGTGCTGCCAGTGCCTCAACACTACATTGGCACACTCTAAAGAGAAATTTCTAGTCTCTATTATCTTTCAGCAATTAGACATGGACAGAACTATTTTCAAATAGCTTAAAGTTTCTTAATATGTGGACAGAGAGTGCAGTGAATGCTACGTGTACCACTGGACTGCAAAGATCAAAAAGGCTCAATACAGGAAAGCAACCAATGGATACTGCTATTACCAATGCTTGAGAGCTTGACTTACAGTTTGAATGGACATCAGGTGACAAAACTAAGGATTTAAGACAATGGGTTTATAATATCAACAAAGAAAATGTAATTAAAATAAAATAAAAAACAATAGGGAAAGCATTTTGCCAACAAGTTGTATAGATTTAATCTCATAGTGAAGAAAGAATGGGATGCATTTTTATAGAAACATACATCAAAACACTTTGTCATAATATGAGACCAGTAGCATTTGCTTGTTCTGGTCTTACACAATTATATTTGGAATTTTTGTATTCAGTTTTTTATGCATATTTCATAAGCATATGAAAACTGCAGCTGATAAAACCAAGTTATGGGAAAGTCCAGCTCATTGTTGCTTATAATCACTTTTGTATCCTATAGTCACAGTGCTAGATGAAGTAGGCTAGACAGGTTACAAAAGTTTGTACTCATGCAACAAGTCTCATCTGTTTTATTTTTCAACTATTTTTACTGCCATCATTAAGACTTAGCATTAGTGAAAGTATTTGACAGGGTGAACTGGAGCTCATGTCAAGATTTTGCCACTTTTTTTGGTTTGATTTAACAGCTGTTGCACCAGTCAGATTATTGAAATATTATGAACAGGTTAAAAAAAACAATTCATGATGACACTACTGGATGCTGGTCTGGTTGTTGCTGGATTGCTGAAAAATATTGATGCTTCACTTTCTTCTTGAGGCGGATACATGAAAATCATGATAACAAATATATCAGGATTCACAGCATGTTTTGTTCTGGTTAGTTACCATTTGTCGTACCACAAAAAAATAAATAAATAAACACTGGTTCATTGTCCTCTCCTATGCAGACTCATGTCTGAAATGACTTTTTTATATGTGCATGTAGAAAAGGTCAAATGGACCTTTTCTAGTCAGATATCTAAAGGAAAAATAGGTCAAACTTAATTTTGAAGTTTTGAAATAACCTTAAGATTGTTGATTGATATGCTTAAAATTAAAGACCTTGAATTATGCTGTTGTTTAACTGGAATGAGCTGTATTTTCAGTAGACAAATGGGTAATTTTACACAATAGATGAACTCTTTCAAACTAAATTCTGCCTGGTCTGTCTAGACAGATGTGAGAAGCTTTGAGTTTCTGGGGTTATTTTATTATTTTTCTTTTTTTATGTTATTTTCCCTTAGATTGTGCAGATTGCTCCAGAAGTCAAAACAGATGTTTATTTTCTCTGAAGGCAGCAATTTCCCTGTCAGAAGAATAGAAGTTAAAGGAAACACACTGTGCTGATGTGAGATTGGAAAGCCTTAGAGTTTATTTACAAAATGGAGCACAAAATACATGAAAAACTGTTTGTTTGTTTTTTCTTACAAATACTGTACACATGCTAATTCAAATTATATACAGCTGTCTCCGACGCAACGATTAATAATCAACAAAGTAGCATGATTTTTTTTTTTTTGCCTAAAGGACTTTTGGGGTCAGTCCATTATCATCAAGGTCACCTCACAGAATCAATGATGGTAATACTGCTTTGTCTTTGGGAAACCCCAGCATTCCTGCCACAACAGTCACAGTTTTCTGCACACTTCCAAGAGTTAAAGGATGTAAACGCATAGAGGAGAGGATTCAGGCTGCTGTTCAAAATGAGAATTGTTACCAAATTGTACCACAGCATGTTGCAAATCTTCAAGAGGTCTTCAGTATTGAAAGAAACTGCAAACACACTCATTGTATTGTTGACATGATATGGAAAGTATGAGACAAATATGATCACAGTCATACTGGAAACCAGTCTGGTTGTTTGAGGATTATTGACAAAAGCTCCTTGCTTCACCTTCCCATAAAGACAAATGTAGGAAAAAGCTACGATAAACATTGTAATAAATCCCCTTGTGATTTCTTTTATCAACAGAACCATCACCACAGGTTTGTTAGTGAACAGGTTAATGCAAAAGCAAAGAACCTAAAACCGTGACATAACCCCTCCCTCAAGGAACCACTCCGAGGTTCCACAACAAAGCCAAGGAGGAGGGGACTGGTGAATGAACTGCCACGGGCAGCAGAGTCCAGAGTCTGGGGGACTGCCAGGAGACTGCGTGGACAGGCGATGCGGGTCCAGAGGACGGCCGGTAGGCCGTGCTGTCTGGCCAAGGGGGTCCGGAGGACGGCCTGGTGTCCGGCCAGAAAACGGCAGGCGTCTCGGGCTCAGAGGTCTGGAGCAGGGGGCTCCGGCCAGGCGTCTGGAGCAGGGTGCTCGGGCCAGGCGTCTGGAGCAGGGAGGCATTGGGGTGCATCCGGCATCTCCCTGTCAGGCAGCCCCCTGTCCAGGACCTTCCTGGGAGCAGGGAGGGGTTGGGGAGTCTCCAGCACCCTCCTGGGAGCAAGGACGGGTTGGGGTTGGTCTAGAACAACCTCCGGAACTGGAGCGGGCTGGGGTGCGTCCGACAGCCCCCTGGAAGTAAGGGCGAGCGGAGGTGCGTCGAGGACAGCCCCGGGAGCAGAGGCGGGACGCCAAGAAGGGCGGCGACGATGGTGGCCCCCCATCATAGCCAGGCGACTGCCATCAAAAGCGGAGACGGGGAGCTGGAACCAGTCAGAAGGATTGCAAAAGGCTTCCCACAGCCACATGTCCTGGTCCAATGGGTCCAAGAAGGACCGCTGCTGTAGAGCGTCCGGCTCCACCACAGAAACAGAAGAACACTTATATTGAGGGCTTGGGTGGCGACGACGGCCCCCTCTTATGGCCAGACAACTCCTGTCAGACACAGAGGCAGGGAACTGGGCCCAGTCAGCAGTTCAAGGGGACCTGGTCCTCTCCGCCTCCCGGCAATATGCCTCAGGAGCTGCATGTCACACACCCCTGGAAAAAGGAAATCGTCCGGCTGGTGTTTATCTGCCTCCTGGCAGATTGCTCTAAAAGGCAGCACGTCACTCTCTGCTGGGTACATGTCTGGCTGGTCCACAATGTTACGAGGGAACGTTGAGGGTGTACCTAGGAGCAGAGAGGAGGAAGAGGCCGGAGGTTCCACGCAACAGGAAATTTTATTAAGTCCACCAAACTACAAACAAAACCACTGCATAAGCAGGATAGGCTTGCTCCTTATAGAGGTGATGCTCAGCAGTTCTCTGGACCCCCAAAACATCCTCCAAGAAATGTAACACCCCCATCCGAAGTACAAGCTGGCCCCCTTCTACAACCCTCTCTTTCTGACCCCTCCCTGAACTCTACCCCTGCTCCTCAGCTGGATGTCCCAGAAACGCAAGTACAACCCCACACTCTCACTCCAAGGAGGCCTCAGAGACAGAGAAAGCAACCAGGCCAACCTCAAGGACTTTTTCTGCGGGTCCCTCAGGGCGAGGGACTTTGTAAGGGGGAGACAGTGAGGCATCCCTGTGTTCTGTTCTTTTGTTAATGTTCTGTTTGATGCTAAATTGCTCTGTTGGTTACGGAGAACCGTGGGCGTGGCGGTAGGAGGGAAAAGCCGCGAGACCAGAGGGAAGCTCTTATTTTTCGTTTTTTGGTTGGGAGGTCCTCTCTCTTGAATGTATGGCGTGGTTACGGCAGACAGAAACCAAGCTGTTCCGAATAAATCAGGAGTTTATGGTGAAACCAGCAACTGCATTCTTTGAAACGCCACAGTATTGAATAAAATGAGGTTAACACAAGCATGAAATACTGGACGTTAGGGCAAATTCTTAAATAGCAATCAGCAAATGCAAAACAAAAACGATAGAAGCTTATAGGTATCCCACTTTTATCCCTTTTCTAACTATAATAATAATCGTATAATCGTTTACACGATGCCTCTATGGAAGGAACTGTTGCACCTGAACCCGTCGTGCCCTTATCAAGTACGGAGTTGTCTGAAATTAATGCCACAGAGGCTCCACCGTTGTCCTGCCCGGCTGATATGGTGTACATTCCCCTGTCTCATCGGCAACAGGCTCTCCACTTTGTGCATGACTGACCTGCAGTCAGAAACCCAGGTACGGCCAGCACACAAGCTTAGGGACAGGGATCAACCGGTATGATTTGGAAAAACAATCAATCACTGAGAATGTTACATCCCACCCAGAGGGAGGGAGAAAATAGGTAACATAAAGAAAATAATATTAAGCCGGTAAGGGTTGAATGGCTGTCAGTGCAGCCGTTTATTTTAAATGACAGCTGCAAAAGTAAAGAAGGTAACAAACTTAAATGCTCAGGCACTAATGCAATAAACAAGCAAAAGAAAATTTAACTAGATGGACATCACTAAAATACAAAACACAGTCCAAAAACACAGATCACAACTAGAGGGGAAAACCAGGCAGTTTCCAACAGGCTCTAACGCCAAGTCCAACAACAGGGGGTCAGCTGATCAAACAGATTCCTCCCAGGAATTCAGCTGCCCACTGGAACATAGGCTGCTCCATGCTTTTATGCTTCCCGCCCAGCCTGGTGATTGGAGGAGGGAAAAGCTGCAATCATCTCCTGCAGGAGGTGAAGTCAACTGATGTGGTGGAGGCTTCTGCAAAAGACACACAACCACACACACAACACACACATACACAACAAACACACACATACGCCACACCAAAAGGCCAGGGGCCGTAACAGAGAAGATGGAAGTATTATCTCTCAAACGAGGAAGATCAGTGATGAAATCCACCGTGATGTGTGACCATGCCCGTCGTGGGATGGGTAGATGATGCAGGTCAGCCGGAAGTTGTCGAGGTGACTTAGCCATTTGGCAGGATGTACATTGGGTTACATACTGAGCTAAGTCAGCCTGTAGCGTGGGCCACCAGAAAGAAGATGACGTGAGTGTTTTTCGCAGAATTTACGCTTTTTTGCGGTAAATAGAGTTGCGAAGTGCAGCTGCTCTATGCATCTGTGGCATCTTCCCTGAGAACTGGAAGTAACTTCACAAAACATAAAAGAATTAAAAACATAAAACCAAATACCAAACATTGTAAAGACATAAACAGAAAAGAATAGAAAGCATAAAACCAATTTAAGATTCAAACAAGCCTAATAATAGGGCTAGGCTGATGATAAAGCGCTGAAATGGAGGAACAATTCTTGTCACAGTGCTTGATGAAGTAGGCTTGACAGGAACAAAAGTTTGTACTAAACAGCAAGTCTCATCTGTTTTTTTTTTAAACTTCCCATTTTCTTTTCCCTACCAAAAGGAAACAGCAGCAGAATCTGACTTTTAGACCTAGCAATCAAGAGTGTGTTTCAGTTTGGTTAAATAAAGGTTTTTGCTTAAAAATGTTTTATTTCCACCTGTTATCAAGTTATAGCAATGAATAAGACACAATGTAAAGGCCCGTTACATAAAAATGCATTTTTCCTGCCTGTCATCATTAAGACTTTGTATTTGTGAAAATATTTGACAGGGTGAACTGGAGTTCATGTCAGGAGGGATTCTGGCATTGGTCTGTTTACTGTAAGTTACACACATGGATTACAAGCAAAGGAGTCACAGGTCAGGATAGTAACCTTTAGCTGTAATTCAAACCCTTTTGTATCAGCTTGTACAAACGTTTTCAGAACAAAGTCATCAGGATATGTAAGCTTATGAACAGGATCATTTGCGAAGTTTCTGTTGTCATTACAATTTAAAAAGGGTAAACAGATTTTTTGGACCATCAATGGCTTCCCCAACAAGTAACTATGAAAGGAAAAAGTTTTTGTTTTATCATTCATATTCTATGAAAATGACCAACAAATCTTGATTTTTTTCCAAGGCATGTAAACCTATGAGCACAACTGAACATTAATTACGTAAATGCTTGAAGAGCTGCGGTAGTTGAAAGAATGTAAACACTGAAGCTAAGACTCTTGTCTTAAAGGGTTAACCTGACCCCTCGCAGTCAAACCAAGCACATACTTTTATATACATTGACACCTATTTCAACAACAGACTTGACCACATTTTTAGATTGAATTCATTTGACTGCTGAGATCAAAAACATCAATGTTCAAAAAGGCTCAATACAGGATTGACACTGTCATTGCAAGTCTACTCCAGACATATTATATGGACATCAGGTGACAAAACCAAAGATTTAAGACAATCGGTTTATAATATCAACAAAGAAAATTTAAATAAAACAAACAATTGAGCAAGCATTTAGCCAACAAGTTGGACAGATTAGATCTCAAAGGCATTAAAGAATAGGATGCGTTTTTATAGAAACATACATCGAAACACTTTGTCAGAACATGATACCCTTGGCATTTTCTTGCTAGTGTCTTACAAGTTTTAGTGTTGTGTTGAGGCAAACAAAAATTTTCATATGCATAAAAAAAGAACAGGTTAATTTAGCTCGTTAAAGGTGATCTATTTTAGACTTAAATGTCTTCTACCTTAAAAAGAACAAAAAAAGAAGTTCTGTAGGCAATTTCTTCTGAAAGCTTTAATTCAAGTAATAGTAAAGACATTTGTGGAAGTAATGAATCAATGGTTCTCTTGTCTCACACGTTTACAAATGTGAGAAGTAAATGCATACAGGAGTGGATTTAGACAGCTGTTTATGAATGTCAGGGATTTAACAATATCCTGTGTATCTGTACATTTTTGTTCAAGCGCCTCCTTGTGTAAGGCAACTGCTGCCACACACACCACATCTACAGTGTGGTTAGGAATCCACAGGAGAAAAAACAATATGACGATACTGGTAACCAGTCTGGATGTCTGAGGGTTGTTAAAAAATGTTGTGTGTTTCATCTTCCTGTAAAGCTGAATGTATGAAAATGCTACAATAGGCAAAGAAGCAAATCCCACCAGAGCCTCTGCTAGCAGGACGGCTATCTTTTGGGTTCTAGAGGAGTATTGATGTTCACAGTTCACCCAGTGCTCATCAGAGGTCAACTGTTGAACCACCAAAGCAGGTACGGAGAGAATCATTGCAACCAACCAAAGCAAAACCACCAGCAATCTCCTTTTTGTCTGATCCCAAGACTTCTGGTGCACCACGAGCATGTAACGCTGGAAGCTCAACAAAACTATAGTCAGAAAACTTCCATAAACACTGCAATACACGAGATATGATAGGATTTTACAGGCCAGAAGACCAAAGATCCAGCTGTAGAGCAGACTGTAAATCCACAGCGGGAGAGTCAGCAGACAGAGCAGGTCTGACACGGCCAGATTCAGCATCAAATTCTGGGTCATGCTGGAAAGCTGCTGAAAATTTGGCTTCAGAATGATGACAGCAATGTTTCCAGGAAGTCCCACCAGAAAGCAGAGAGACAGAATCACTGCAGGCAGCACACCTCTGGAGTCCACAAGAGGAGAATGAGGGAGAGGTCCAAGAGTAGAAGAACTGTTTGAAGTTGCAGCTGAGTTGAGTTCTTCCATGACGGCCTCCTCCCTAAAGATATAAGAAGATTCCAGCAATATGAAAAGTAACCGCCCGCAAAAATTCAAAATTTGTGTAAGACAGACTCCCAAATTTCATAAAATACAAAGAATATGTCCAATGAACATACTAAATTTGAGCTGCTCCACACTGCTGTCGTGCTGTACAGAATATGAAATCAGGAAAGTATGCTGTAAAATGTAACGTATGAGATGCAAATGCAGAGACAACAGCTTTTTTCACGCAAAAGGGAACAACTCCTCCCACCATTATCCTATGTGAAACATGAACAAAGAAACTGGAACTTATTTAAAATTATACCTGTTTTTATTTAACACCTAGTTGTTTCATATAGATGTGACTTAACACAGTTGCAATTTTTGCATAGTTGTGTATATGATTAAAATTTTGCTTCAGGCTCCAGTTTCATATCCTTTATATTGCCAGTACAACAACATTTTATTAACAACTTTTTTGTCTTGTAATTGGATTGTTTGGTACTTTGTAATTCGAAGCTTTGTTGTAAAAGTCACTGTTTTAGGAACATCTTAAAACAGATAAGTAAACGCATGGTCAGACACACACAAGAAATGTTGTCTGTGTGTACATACACAGTGATCATATTTATTTCATTCCTCTTGAACTTGTATAGATAGGTGAGGTCTAAACACTGAAGCTACTAAAAAATATATATGTACAGGACATATGACACATTAAAAAGTAGAAACACATAGGGCAGTCAATATGACACCAAAACAAAAGAAAATTTACAAGAAACTACAATGAGCACAGATAGCTTTTAACTGAATCTAAAATTATCAACATTTTAAAACAAAAAAAAAAGATTTCTCAGTCTCTCATCATTAAGGTCAGATCTTGGGACTTAAGCTTTTTTTGCAACATAGATTGTGAGAAGTAAATGCATACAGGAGTGGATTCAGGCAGCTGTTCACTGCGTGCAGTGCTTTCACTGTGTACAGTGCAGTCAAACAAAACTGTAGAAGGTCTTCATTGTTTAAGAAAATGGCTGCAGCACTGAGGACATCAAAAAAATGGTATGGAACCCAGAAAATAAAAACACTAGTGATGATACAGGTAACCAGCCTGGTTGTCTGTGGATTGTTGAAAAATGCTGCTTGCTTCACCTTCTTCTGGAGACGGGTGTATGAAAAAACTACCAGAAAAAAGATGGTAAATCCTACCAGGCCTTCCACCAGCAGGACTGTGATCCGCTGAGCTTGTGAGGAATATTGGGATTCACAGAGTGTTTTGTTCTGAAGAGTGGTCACCTGTCGAAACACCAGTTGAGGGATGGAAAGTATGATGGAAAACAGCCACAACAGCACCAGCAGCAATCTCACTCCTGTCTGGTGTCTCCAATTCTTCTGATGCACCACCAGCAAGTATCGCTGAACACTCAAAACTGTCACAGTTAGTCCACTGCCATATGTGCTGCAGTACACAAAGAATGTTAGAAGCTTACAAGCTACCAGTCCAAAGGTCCACATGTAGAGAAACGCATAAATCCACAATGGAAGAGTGAGCAGGCAGAGCAGATCTGAAACAACCAGGTTCAGCATCAGTTTCTGGCTCACAGAGGACGGTGCTGAAAGTTGGGTTTGAAAAATAATCGTTGGGTCAAATTCCCAGGGACTCCCAACAAAAGCTCAAAGAGAACACCTGAGAAGGTAACTAGATCGCTAGAATTCCAGGAAGGATGAAGGATAAAATTTCCTGGAGATACAGGAGGCATTGGAAGACAGCCCACTGGAGTTTAGTTGGTTTGCTGCTGTGATCCTTCTGAAGACTGTACAGTCATCAAGTGATGGTTTCAAATGGGCTGTTGTCTTAAAAATAATTAAGGGGGCCAGTAATGTAATGAGGAAATAGAATGGCATCTGCAGTTGAGACCAATCATTTTCACACCCCAGGAGTATTTATCAGAGCCTAACCTTCTAAAATAATGTTGTGGTAATGCCAACATCTCCTGTGTGTGTGTGTGTGTGTGTGTGTGTGTGTGTGTGTGTGTGTGTGTGTGTGTGTGTGTGTGTGTGTGTGTGTGTGTGTGTGTGTGTGTGTGTGTGTAGGTGTGTGTGTGTGTGTGTGCGTGTGTGTGTGTGTGTGTGTGTTTTTATTAACCCTGAGACACTACATCACTTGAAGGCTTTTCTGACAACTCAGAAAAGGTTTGACCTCAAAACCCCATTCCATTTTTGTTTAGGTATGAGATTGTTAATGTTTAGCATGGGAACAAAGTTTATAGAAGTGGGGCCATAAACTTCTGTGGTTGAGTTTTTTTACACACTTAAAATTTTACATGAGATTTGGTCTGCTGTTAATAAGTTTTTCTACTTAAAAATTGTCTTGTATTTTTATATGAACTATCTTTCTCTTTATTTAAAAGTTCAAAAAAGTAACACATCAAGCTACCATAAAGTAGTTCTGATGTAAGATGATTCAAATGTCATTCTCTTCTGAAATAAAATAAAAAGCAGGGCTTGTTTTGAAAAGCTATAGATAGGTCTGACTTTTCTCAGGTTTGTCATCAAATATATTCCAAACTTTTACTTATAAAGACATATTTTGTCTTTAGACTTGGAGTTCCAAGTGGTGGAGACCTTTGGCTTTAGGAACCTTGTTTAATGCAAATGACATAGTTGAAATTCTTTTGACAATCTTGTTTGAAAGGGCAAAGATTTAAAAAAAAAAGTGGAAAGAACTGACAGATCTTTTGCAGTGCATTTGCTTTGCATTGTTTCAGTGCTAGAAGAAGTGTATGCAGGGAAACAAAGGTTTTAACTAATTCATAAGTAACACCTTTGTTAGCTTCCTGATTTCTTCCCTTTGAAAGTATAAAAACAAACCAGCATGTGTTTGAATGCCACATTTAGCATGTGTGTTTTTCTTTTTAACTCTGTAATCACATCACCTCACTCGGAGTGTGCTGCCTACAGTGATTCTATAGATACTGTGTATTTGTATAGGTATGATTAAGAATTGTAAACAGTTGTGTGGACGCCACGTCATGGTGTGTGTACATGTGTGTATGAGCATCAATGCGTGAAATGTAATTTACATATGACACCCTTCCCAAAACCTGTAATATCATCCCACCTCCCTCCCTCTCATTCTTCTGAGCCAAGCAAAACTTCATAAAGTTGTTCATTAGTAAAGTGTTAATTTGCTGGACAGGAAAAAAAAAATAATAATAATTCAGTTAACATTTTTGTCACCCCACGAGAGTCACCTGAGTTCACCACTGAGCAGCAGTAGCCTCAGCCTTCCACCACTGATTATTATTTCCTGCCACCAGGAGCCACAGCCTCTGTTCTCACCTAGACCACAGCCACGCCACGTGTCCATTAAGCGTCCACGCTCTTCAAGATCACCACGCCACGCCCGGGTTCAAGAATCCTGCCCACAGACTTTCTCTCTGCTCCCGCTCTGGAAGTTCTGGATCAACGAGAGCCACAGCCAACAAAAAGCAGCCTAAGCTAAGAAAAAAAAAACCTCTTACTTTACCTCTTTCACTACCTGCCTCTGCCTTTGGGTTTTCACAGTACCTGTCCTCCTCCGCTTTAGAAGGTCATGACACTAGCTTTGACTTTGTATATAATAAAAATATTTTTAAATCCAGTAAAACTGGAGCTCACATTAAACAATGTTCAAATAATATGATATGAAACCTAAAGAATAAAAAAAGCTTAAGGATGATTCCTTATTAACCAGCCTATTGTCCAACAAATGTTTAAAATGTCACCTTCTTTTGGAGACAGATGCATCAAAATGTAATGAGATTACAGAGATGCACAGTGTGTTTTGTTCTGGTCAGTGGTCACCTGTTGTACCACTTAAGCAGAGAAAGGATGATTGAAACCAGCCACAGCAGCACAAGCAGCATTCTCCTTCCCACTTGACGTGTCTTCTCCTGATGTACCAATAAAGTAAAAGTGAACCCCTCATAGCAGTCATTAGCCAGTGCAACACTCTAAGAATGTTAGGAACTTACCTGGTTAAAGCTCCAACTGTGGGAAAAAGTAAAAATTCACATTTGAAGAGTGAACATTTAGAGAAAATCTAAAACAATCAGGTTTATCATCAGTCTCTGGCTCACAGAGGATATGTATTAAACGCTTGGCTTGAAGCTATTTACAACTGCAATGTTTTCAACTGCTTGGTACTGATGGCAAACTATGACTATGGGTTCAGAATTTTGTCAATTACTAATTTACCCTTTTGAAAGATGGGACATGAAGATGTTCAGTTCTTGATATGTCATTGGATTGGTATAGTTATCTTTGGTCAACACGTGGGGGCAGCATTGGGACACATACCAGTGCAGTCAACTAGGTCTCAATCTGCATTCACAATGCTGACTATGCATCCCTGCTTTCTCCTATTTGAAAAACAAAGAATTTAGTGTGGGAAAAAACTTAATTTGTAAAGTGTTTCACCACTACAAATGATTGTTTAGATTGGATTTTAATTTTTTTCATTTTGTCAAAGTATCTCAGACCCGACATAGATGAGTCCCCTGTGCTTCAGTTCTCTCTAAAGATGCTTGAAGATACATTTATATTGCTGTTTAGGTATGATAGTCTCTTTTTGTTTCTGAAAAAAATTATTTGCCAAAGAATATTAGTGAGAGAACATAGTAGTTTGAATACAGACATTTTTAATGCAAAGGCAAGTATTTTGTTAAAAATGTTCTCAAAAAAGATACAACCATTTATCTCATTTTAAACCTATTGTGAAAATGTCCATAATTTCATGAAATCGCCAGTAACCAGAGTATTTCACAATGTGCTACAAAAAAGAAATGAAGATCTCCCCCATGAACTGCCATCTTATTGTGGTGTGGAAGATGTGTTTAGAGCTTGAATTATCCAAGGATCAATGCTGTCTGGTGCAAAAGACTCTAGTAGGGTCTCTCATGACAAACAGGTCCAAGATGACGAAAGAGACTGAGAGCTGTTAAAATGGCCTTTACGGAAATCTTAAAAGCAAAATTCACTACATTGCCTAAACAGGAATTACAGTGGATTCATCTTTATGTAACACCAGTTGCAGGAAAAATCACAAGGGGCTGGGCAGTTTAAATTGGATGGCAGTCAAGGGCAGGTGCCCATGACCTTCATGTTTAAGCTTATTTCCAATGAGGCTGAATGAGAGGGTTGTGTCCCTGGTGTTACGGCTGTGGCCGTATTTGGTTATCTTTGGTTCTGTTCTTTCTGTTTTGTGTATTTTTGTGTCAGAGTGGGACTTCTGTGTTTTGTGGATCTTTGGGTTTGTATGTCTTGTTCTGATTATTTTCAGGTGTGGTGGAAAGGGTGTGGACCAGCTGGTGGAAGCAGCCTTTAAAGCCAGCACTTGCTCCCTCCAGCCTGTGAGAAGGGAGCCTTGCTGCAGCAGACTCTGTTAACAGGGTTTTTTTTTTAATATATGTATATATATAGCTAGAGCTATGGTGCCTTGATCGTCTTCAAATTTGCTCTGTCTTCAGAAGGCATCCATCTAGGCCAGTGAGTAACTGTTCTTAAGTAAATGACCCTCTGTATAGCTGTTGCAAGAGACATGTACTCTGCTCACATGTTGAAAGTGCCACTCCTCAGGGTTGTCTTAGCTTTCCAAGAAATGAGTGAGCTTTTCCTGTTCAGATTACATTAGTACCTGAAACACCGCGCCTATCCTTTTCACGGATCCCCAGTCACGCCACATAGTAAACCTGGAGGCCTAATACTGAAGAGCTTTGTTAAAGCACAACTCCTTTCTTCCTGAGTACCTTTAAGATACCTGAATATGTTTAACACTGTTCCAGTGTTCTTCTGTAGGATCCCCAAAATGCTGAGAGAGTCTGCTCACAATATATAACTCAGGTCTGGCCTAGTACAAGTTGACAAGTAGATTAGACTTCCTACTGCTCTGGCTTCTTATGTCTGTCATTTTCTTTTCCGCTATCAGAATAGACCAGTTTCTGCTTACAAGGTGTCTCCTTGGTTTGCAGTCTTCCATTCCAAATCTTTCTAAGATCTTATTTATCTATCTTTTCAGACATTTTGACTTGGTTTCTGGTTTGATGGAAACAATACCCAAAAAAGGTTTCAATCTTCCCAAATCCTTCATTTTAAATCTGTCAGTTAACATTTGTTTTACATCACTTAGAGCCAGTTCGCTGCTTCCAGCCAGAATAATATCATCAACCCAAATCACAAGGATCACTTTTTCATCCTCCCTTTTCATAGAATAGACAGTGATCTGCAGGATTCTGTTCAAACCCGTTTTCCGTCAACACTTGTGTAGCAAATAAGTTCCAGTTTCGACCTGATTGCTTTTTAGGGCCCGTAAAGTGACTTATGTAGCTGTATACCGTTTTTGACCTGATTTCATTTCTTCCTCAAAACCTCTGTTGGATCCACAAATATTTCAGTCTATTGGAGCATGCAATATATTGCCCTTACATCCATTTGGTGATTAAACCTCTTCCTCTCTGTGCTGCTTTTGCATCATCCTTACACTTGTCATGTCTGTAGGGTGGAAAAAGTCTCACTGAAAACTGTCCTTCTTTCGGCTTTTCGCGGCCTCTAGCTACAAACCTTGCTTTTAAATTTATCACCTCCTCGCCAATTTGTTTTAAATTCTCTCGTATAGACCCACCTTCCCCACTGCTTTCCTCTGCCTGCAGGGTAACTTAATGCGAGGGTGAGTCTTGCTTGTCTATCAGTGACTTAATTTTCCCTCCATAGCAATCTTCCATTGCTCTGACTCTGCTGATGCCACTGCTCTCCCTGGTAGGTATTGGGAGATCACATCCTGCTCTGTAACAGAAATCTGCCATTGGTCATTTGAAGATTGTCCTTACTTACGTGTCATAGTCTTGGAGATAAGCTGGTCTTTTTTTTGGTTCGAGTCGATTCTTTCTTTGAAGTTGTCTCCGGTTTCAACACAGGGTTGTTTGCCTCTTCTAGAGAGTTTCAGAACCTCAGTCAGTGTCAACATTTTCATCCATTTTTCCATCTCTGTTGATCATCATCATTTGTTTTCTAGGAAACATTCCATCAACACACCTGCAAATGGTTCAAGTTTTGTTTGTGTTTCTTTTTTCACTTGTAGCCTTTATTAATGTACTTTACCAGCCTGTGCTTCTGGAATTCTTACTTTCATTCGGTAATAGGATTAGGTAAGTTGGGCTGTATTCTTATCATATCCAAATAAAAACTCCTTCATTACATCTTGACTCAAACTTCCTTTATCTTGTTTGTAAGCTAAACATGTGGGAGCCAAATTCATGCATGTTAGCAATATTGGTTGTTTTCCCCTGTTAACATCTCCATAAGCGGTTTTTCTTGGTGCGTTTGCTGTAACGCTTGTTCTTGATATAAGCTGCTGTCTGCATTGCGAGTTCTAGTAAAACTTCCTTATCTTGGCAAAATCTGCCTATCAGTAAACATCTGCTCATTTTTTAAAAAGAGTACCAGCCCCTTTTCTGCTGTGCCATTTTGATGAGGGAGTATGGTGCAGACCCCTTTTCGCTATTTCGATCTGGTTTCTCTTTTATCAGTGTCTGGAAAGAATCTTGACTTGTGAATTAGTGCCATTGCTCACAACGAATGCACCTTTATTTTCACCGTATGGTGCTACATCCGCTATAAACTTTCATTCGTGACAAACTCCATCACTTTTAGCTTTATGAAATATACAAAACGGTCCCGTAGTCATCAGTAAAAGACTGTATGTGATCTGTACCCATCTAAACTAGTTTGCATAGGACCACAGATCTGTATGTACTAGTTGTAGTGGTTTTTCCAGCCTTTGGCATCTGGTTCTCTGTTTCTGTCTGAGTGGTTTTACCTTCTGTGCCACACACTCTGCATGGGTTCACCTGTTTATGCACATCCCCTTTTACTTCCATTCCTTTTCACCACACTCCTTGCAACTTTCTCATGTCGCTGAAATTGCAATGAGGTCTACGATTTCATGCCAACCTTGAACATCATGAATTGCTTACATTTGTCACCGTCATCTTCAATAGTAAGGTTAATAGTACAGTTTTTTCATTTTCATGAATATCAAACCTGCATCGTTTTTCGCTATCAGGTGGCTTCTCCTTTCTTGAATGTGATGGTTGTCCTCTGGTTTGCTGCTCTGCCACCTGGAAGATATCATGGGGGTACTCTGGCATGAAGAGGGCATCTCTCAGATATGCTGGGTGCTGCTGTCCAGTGCAGTCTACCAGGTGTATCAACGCTGTTCCTCTGCATTGCGCTGTTCCGTTGACCTTCGTCCCGTCAGCTAACTCCACTGTGCCTCTCTGATTGAAGGACTCAGTCGGGTGAATTTCCTCGATGTCATTCAATGCATGTGGGATGGGCGGCCGGGGCGTTTCTAATTATGGTGCCCTTCATTCACCTCCTGCTTGCTGATGTCTCTGCTTTTGGCCTTTGGAAGAAGTGGTCTGTGCTTCCACTATGCCCTCCGTCACCTTCCTCCGGATGTCGCCTTGTTCTCTTTCACATATTGTTTCTTATGTGTGTTACTTTTTGCAAAAGTTACAGCCACACCTTCTCTGTTGGCATCTTCTTGCTATGTGTCCTCTTTTTTCCACATTTGTAGCATGTCACTTCCAGCCTCTTTTCTTTTCTGTGGTAGGTATGTAGTTTTTATTTTTCGCTCTTCGTTCTGTTTTGGCGTAGGTTTTCATCACGCTTGTCTGTTGATTCTGTCTTGCTCATTTTTTCTTGCCTCTTCATAGACTCTTAACCTCCTCTGAAGTCTGTGAAAGTTACTATATCTTCATTCTGAGTTAAGTGTGCACGGCAAGTGGTTTACCGGGTCTGGGATTCACCTAGGATCACATGGCTAAGCAGTCCACACTATATTCTCCCCTGGCAGAGAGCTGTGATCGCAGCTCATTTCCCCATCACGCAGAACTGGCCACGCGACTACGCCATTCAGCCTCGCATGCTTGTGTAGAGGTTTGAATTCTGGGCTATTTCCTTCCTAATAGTGTCTCTTCAGAATCTCTTTCAGAGCTTCTCTGCCTCTGTCCGCAGCTTCATGTCTGAGTGACAAGCTCTTATCGTCAATTAGCCGTATTAGCTCTGCATAGCAGTTGGCAATCTTGCTTTGATCATTAGCCAGCTGCTCTTCGCCCACAGGTTCATTAAGGATGGCTTTACTTGCTTCTGCTTTCGTGTAAATGTCAGAGAAAACGTGTTTCCCACAGTTCATATCTTTCCTCTGAACCGTCAAATACTAGCTGGGCTGTTTGAAGGCTTGCTAGTCTGCAAGCCATGTTAGTTCGCTTTTGCTGTTACGCTTTTTCGTGTCATTCGCCAGCTTTTCTTTATAGGTTAAACTTGCTCCTTTTAGCTCTTTCTTTCCAAATTTCACCTTTCTAACGGCAGCTTGAATACTTTGAAGCAAGTCTGTTGTGGACGCTAAGGAATCCCTGATACTCAGCTGCTCATTCTTCCTCCGTGACGCATTTCCACGGGTGAAAATGTCCGCCTGGGCCCATAACCTGTAGAGGGATGGAGGAACGGCGTTCGCTTATGTGTCCTCTTTATGCGGTGATGAAGAATGTGAGGGATTATTCTCTTTGTGCATAACAGGCACATTTATTCACATGGAGAAAGACGCAGCACATGCTCTCGATCATGAGTCTGCCATAATACGACTCAAACATTGCACATGTGCAGCTCTGCTGCAGGATCATCCGACATCACTGTCAACAGGTTACCGTAAAGCACCTTGTATGAACACACAAACATAGGTCTCTAATCTTACCATAACACATTGAGTAAGGGCGACTTTTATCTTTACATCTTTAACAGCTTCACTTTTAGTTCTTTGCTGGTGGTTAGTTTCTTATTTAGTAAAATAACGGAAAGCTATACTTTTGTATGGAGACATCTGTTTTGTGTGTTTATTTAAATTTGGTAGCTGAAAACTTTACTTATGTTATGCCCCCCTAGGTACCCCTAGTAACACTGGACCTCCAGGTCAGGGGCAGATTTCTAATGCTTCTGGGTAATAAAAGGTGCCCCTACTCTGAACTCTATTGTTCTAATATGGGAGGCTTCAGCACCCATGTGCTGTCAATTTCTTCTTTATTTCCCTCATATGGAAAGCCAAAAGTCAGATCAGCTTCCTCCCCCAGCTTGTCCATAATGATCCCCATATTTTTTAATCCGTCAGTGCACATGGCAGCTGATCATCTTGGGAAGCTGATTGTGAATTTTGTAGTTGTGTCATCTTTGTGTGAATAATGAGGAGAGATGGAGACCACCCGATCATCATCTGCTTAGCTTTACATGGCGATGAGGCCAGACTGACTAACAGGCCCTTTTGTAAAGGGTATTAAGCTTATACAGCTCATTTCTGCATACCCCCTGCGAAGTAGCCCCATCCCCAAAGTGCACTTCAGATCGACCCCCTTAGCTTATACCCTAATGAGTTTTCATGTGAGAAAGGAGGACAGTTTGGGGACAGTTTCTTGACAGATCCCCAACAACCGTCACCCAGCGATGCCACTTATTGCATTTGCTGGATTTCTGCCTGTCCCCAACCAGATTTTGACATGTGGCACTGGATAACACTAGAGGTCCCAAAAGCATCTCAGACCTCATTCTTCCCAGTTTCTTATTTTTTTATTTTTTTTATCTCCAAAATTCGAAGTAATGAGGTCATGAAATGTTTTTTTTTTTGGCTCATTGTTTTGTGTCCAGGGTTAAAACATACAAGCCGCTAGAGTCTTTACCAAGCTTCTCACTCTCTGCTATTGACAAAAATGCTGCATCTTTTAGCTTTTATTTCTAATATGAAATAGGAATGGCTTGGGCTCAAGTTTGGACTGTGGATCATGCTTCTTTGCTTTGCAGATCCATCTCGACTATTTCCGAATGGCACAAATCCCAGTTATTGTGGACTAGTGCTGCAATTCTCGTATTAATCGAGGGCTCCCTTGCTGATGCCCTTGATGTTGTTCTTCTCTTGGATGGATGGATTGATAATATTTTAACTGTTACTGCTATGCACCAGAAAGAACAGAGCGTCCAATACACTTCTCTATCAATTTGTTTAAAAGAAGTTTTTTAAACTGTTTCTCACTACGATTGTATATGTGTAGTAATTAACAACCTATATAAAGACAAGTAAAAAAATAAGGAAAATAGATGAGGAAACCAGTAAAATATAAGCTGAAAAATGTCCCAAGGCAACTGAAATCTTCTTGTGAAAGATCTCTAAAATTCTGAATAAAAGACACATTAAAGAAATATTTTGTAAGAGTTTTTTCAAATTTTGAAAAATAACAATGGATTATATCAACAGTGTTTTAGTAATAAACTGAAATGCTTTTTCAAGCAGATTGGTTTTTAACACAAGAATTAATTGCATTAAACCAGGCTATGATAAACACATCTATTCCCTCCTAATCTTATTCTCACTTACTTTTTAATGAACTATTCATAAATTGTATAGAATCGACTTCTACAAAGTTATGGCAATGAAGTAAAGCTTAAAAAGTTAGTTTTTATTTCACACAGAGACTTTTAAATACATCATTTTCAACTTTAAATTTTCATAAAGCTGTTTTAGAATCTATGACTTACTATGGAACTTTATTTAAATTTTAGGTCATTTGAATATTCAAATACATTTTCTTTACATTCATGTCACATTGCTAAAAGTTTATACAGAAACTTGAGGTACATCACCAACTACAATGCTGTGACAAAACAGCCAGATTGTGTTGTGAATAAAGTCATCTGACAATTTTTCATCAGTGGAGATGAAGAATCCATGAAGAACATCATTAGTGGTTCAATTGCCTCCCACATTTACAAATGTGGAGAATTGAATGGCAAAGGAGGATCTGCATAGCTGTTTAAGTATGGTACAGCTCCAGTGATATCCTGCATGTTTTTCAAATACTTTCTCAAGCCTCTCATTTTGTAAGATAGTTGCTGCCACTCTGAGAACATCTGCAATACAGTAGGGAATCCAAAAGCAGATGAACACAATGATGATACTGGTAACCAGTCTGGATGTCTGAGGGTTGTTAAAAAATGGGGTTTGCTTCACCTTCCTGTAAAGCTGAATGTATGAAAATGTTATAATAAATAATGAAGTAAATCCTACTATGCACTCTGCCAGAAAAATAGCCATCTTCTGGGCTCTGGAGGAGTACATATTCTTGCATTGCACCATCTCCTGGTTAAGGGTCAGTTGATGAACCACACAAGCAGGGATCGAAAGAATCAGTGCAACCAGCCAAAGCAAAACCAAAATCAATCTCATTTTTGTCTGATTGAAAAACTGCTGGTGCACCACAAGCATGTAACGCTGGAGGCTCAAAGTAACTATTGTCAGCAAGCTTGCTAAACACAGCAGTACATGTAATATCTTATGATTTTACAGACCACCAAGCCGAAGATCCAACCGTAGAGCAGATTGTAAACCCATAGAGGGACCGTCAGCATGACAAGCAAGTCTGACACGGCCAGATTCAGCATCAAACTCTGGGTCATGCTGGACAGCTGCTGAAAATTTGGCTTCAGAATGATGACAGCAAGGGCTCCAGGAAGTCCCACCAGAAAGCAGAGAGACATAAGCACTGCAGGCACCACACCTCCAGTGGCCATGGAAGGAGAAGGGAGACGTCCAGTGATGGAGGAGCTGTCCAAAGTTACAGCAGTCAGGTTGAGCTGCTCCATGATGCCTTGCTTCCTAAAATAATTAAAAATGTGAACGGAAAAACTAAAAGGTTTTGATATGAAGAATAACTACCTGTTTAATGTAAAAACATACAATTTTCAGGAATTTATTACGAATATGTCCTAAATGAACATACCAAAGTTAAGTAGCTCCTTGCTGCAGTATTGCTGGAGAGAATGTAAATCAGAAGTGATATTCCTAGGTTCAACAAAATATCTGGAGATTCTAAAACAAAGCAGTGAAAGGTTTTACCGTATGGAAAAATGAACTCCTCCCACCTTTCTAAGAAGGGAAGCATTTAAACATATGAACAACGGACTGTAGAAGTTATGCAAAACATATGAAAATTTCATTACAACCCCAAATGGTTTTTATGTCAGTTTGTGCTTTTGGCTTAGCTGATTTTTATTTTTTATGAAGGTTGGCAATCTGCACCTTACCATTTCCAACAAAGTGAATCCTTCAAGGCCTTAATTTGATGTCCTTTATGTTGTTAGCACAACTTGATTTTGGTTCCGGAAACCTACATGTCTCATAGTTGTCATGTTTGCTAACCTGTAAATCTATAACTATTTATTTTGGAAATATAGAAAGAGCAAAAAAACCCACCAGCCTTCACTGCTTCCTTGACAAAATTTTAATTATTCGGTCAATAAAATTACAGTTGATAAACACTGGACATCTTTTTTTTTACCAGTAATTTTATCAGAACAAGAACTTTATGACTGTTTGACTTTGACAAAGGGAACATTGCGATTGCAGGTGATCCATGCAGGGTTTAACCTGTCTTCACCCTAAAGTAGTTGTGTTAGGCTTGAACCCATTAAAGACCCACAATGATGAAAAGTGTGTTTATAGTGTTTTAAAAATGTTCTTGTGGCATATCTCTGATGAAAAATTAAGCCAAAATTGCATGTCTGAGTATTTTTATTATTCAAACCATTGTAATTAGGAGCAGATGAAAATACTATGAAAAAGGGTGTATTTGTGTTTATTAGAAAATAAATTGAGCAGGATATAAGCTTCCTGCCCCACTCCACAACGGGGAGGAGAATGGGGGCGGGGTTGCTCCACACGAGCAGTCCCACCCACAACTCAGAGGTGAATTTCTGATGAAAGCCTGCCGCTTTGTATCTTCAAGCAAACAACAGAGGTTTTTTTAATTTTTTTTTTTTTTAGCTAAACACGACATAATCATAATTTAAAAACCACTGGGAACACTTGATAATAGATCAAAAGATGATCAGAGTGGACTGGAGATGTCGCTGTATGACACCTAAATAATGTGCTTTTTGGCTTCCCGTAACTCTTTAACTGTTTACGCAAAGTCTATGTGAATCAGCTGATTCCAGCGTGGAGATAAGCAACTTTGCATATAACATTTGCACCGATAAGAAACACTTTGCATAATGGGGCAAAGCTGCTTTTCTCTATAGAATCAAATGATTTATGTTGATTACATTAACACTGCACTAAAATTAAGTGTTCTCCAATTTCAGTATCAGTTAGAATTATGTTAATTGTGTAAACAGTTAAAGAGCTATGGTTGTTGAAAGAATGTCAACACTGGAGCAAATTATACTGTTTTAAAGGGTTAATAACCCCCATGACCCTAAGTGCAAACATATTGCATTGACAGTCTTTCATCCCTCCCCTCCATGCTATCTCTTGTTGTCCCAGTGAATTTTATTTACAAGATCAAAATGTAAATATCACTTTTAAAACCCTGAAGTGCATTGGGTGTCTTATTTGAAACTAAGCAAGTGGAACAACGACACCACACTGTGCTACGTGCAGCAAATTTCCAGCCTCAGAACTGTTTTGAACACCTGGAAATAAGGCAAAATCTCAATCACTGGAATGAGACAGAACAATATGCTGCCACCTTCTCGTCGGAGTTTGCTATCAAAGCCCAGTTGTCCAGACTAACCAGAATACAAACGCCGAACCAACAAGCTTCCATGGTGGGTATTGTTTTCACCATGATTGCCTTAGCCAAGCATTCCAGGATCACTGCTGCTGAAGTGTATGCAAGGTCATTGGTTTCAGTTATTGTCATGGGAAACACCCTCAGTTCTTTATTCACAGTTTCCAAGAGACTTTCAGGTGGCACTTACCAACTGTAATTGTTGGTGTTGCCAACAATGACTCTTTCACTCTCTTTTCATTCTTTCATTGTTGCCAACAACGACTCTTTCAAGTCATGACCCTATTTTTCAGACAAGTTGCTCCTTTGTTCACTGTAGAGTAATGGTATTTTGTTGGGGCTGTGTTCCCAAGTTGTATTTGGTGGGTTGGCTAGCAACCTTTCTGACCTGGTGTTCTGGCTCTTCTGTGGCGTTGCATTTCTATCGTACCTCTTCAACTTCAAGCTGTAATAGCAGTTTCCATTTGTGGATGTTGGAACATTGAGCTAGTTGACCCATACTGGATTATGTTAATTGCTCATGGCACCCCCAGGGAATCAAACCCTGTTTTCACACGTGTCAGTTTATTTTAATAGTTCTGGAAAACTTAAAGATCTGCTGTGTTTTTAAATAGTGGAACTCTAAACACCACATTTACCTGAGCAGAGATAATCGATCAAATGCAAATAGTATATAGTTTTTCTTTTATTGCATATCATTTTGAACCCCATGTAATTGAAATAAAAGGTTAATGAATAATAAATTTGACAAAATATACTTTTAAAAGAAAAGCTGACAGCCTTTACTTATCCACATTTTCACTTTTTATGTTTAATACTCATCTTTATTTTTCTTTCAACACATTGGTAATGCCACACTGGATTAAGATACAGTCACTTTTTAAAATAAATACCACAGAAACATCCAGCAAACACTTGAGTGCTTTACAACGAAGTCTCAAAAGCAACGGCACCGCACAAGTTCGTGCACTGAGTGCTGCTTTGTTCAAAAACCTTACAGAGCTCAGGCCCAATTCCAGCCACAAACATACCTCCCAAGAGCCTCACAATTACTCTTCCTGTGGAGAGACCAAAGACGAGGAAAAGAGCTCCGAGAGAGTAATAAAATACATCTCTTAAATTGACCTGTGTTGCATGCTATGAGGAAGTACAACTCCAAACCAGCAAGGAGCGCAGGAGAACGTAATCTGGGCAGTACCTCAATTGATTACAACCTCAAAATATAGGGAAGATGTACAAAGAAAGAAGGGAACTAACGGTCTACTTGCCTTTTCCCTTGTTATTTAAAGTAACTAAAAATATATGATACATTTTTATTAAAAGAAGTATTGACGAAAATATGTGTAATCTATCATTTCAAATAATCTACAATGCATATCTCAATTTGAACACAGTTCACACATTTTTTGCATGTTTAAAACAGTCACAAAAAAAATAAAATACCTGAAAACAAAAAGAAACCTATTTGATGTGCTTGATGATACGTCCAGATTCACAGAGCATTCGCTTTGATTCCAGGAACTTAAAGTGGACTGGTGGGAGAATGAGCGGCCAAGCAGATACCAGTTAAAACGAGACATTAAACATTGCTCAATGTCTTAACATTTAGGGTAAAGGAGCAGGGTTGACCAGTGAAGTTACACCTAACAAAGTCCACATCTAAACAACACATGTCCCTTGTCTGGAAGATGCACAAAGAGACCAGCATATGTCCACCAATCTGAGTCCATTGATATGCCGAAAGCCAGCATAAATCTAAATGCACGTTAACTTTTCTTTTTTTTTTTTTTGTGTATTTTGTGTAAAGGTAAACACTGAATTATACACACACACACTCACTCACACACACACACAAACAGAATTCTGGGTTTCTTTATCTACGGTTCACATTCACAGTTGTGCTACAACATTAGATAAGATAAGAAGGGCTGCAGTTTTTTTGTTTTTTTATAGGGATAGAGGCTGGTGGGAGGTTGGACGCAATGGCTGAAGAGATGAGAGCTGGTTGGCTGGGACGGGGCATGAGGAGTGCAGACATCCACATCCACAGAATTTCAGACACAATGACAAACCTGCAATGGAGGGAAATACATTTTTACTTTAGTGTAACAGGAAATAACTCATGTACTTAGTGCAGTTACGTGAAATTTAAACTAAAATGACTAACAGTGAAAAACTAGTGCTATCAAAGATCCAATTTTGTATTTATTTTTTTATTTTGACAAGCTTCATTCTTTCAGCCTTTTGAAATGGTTCAGATTAGTCTCAATTGCGCTAACTTGTGTTGAAGGATGAAGCCCAATGAAAGAATATAACACCAGAATATTTCTTGAATTTTTCTATGTGATCTTTATTAGTCTAATAATTGCTGCCAAGACACAAGAAACCAAACAACTGAATCAAATTCATCCATATGGTGAATTCTAACATGCTCTCCTGTAAACTGTCTAGAAAGTTACACTTAAAGTTAAAAGGCATAGTTTTACCTTGGAATTTAAGGTTTAGAGAATCTACATGAAATCCTTAATGTTAAGGTCATCCAGAGCATTCCGGGGAGGTGGAGGCTTCCTGGGGCTCTGGGCCATTCCTGGAGACATCTGTAGATGCATTAAAAATATTGATGATTAATGATATTAGCGCTGCACGATATGATGAAAACTCGCAATGTGGGATATTAATGATCAATATTGCAATGGCGATATAACTTGCGATACATGAACAAATGAGCAAAACAACCAAAAACATATAAATAAGAGTCAACATAACTTAAATTATACTCCAAATGACCCTAGTCTACAAAGGAGGTGAACATCTAACTTAAAAGTTCCATCCGAGTGGTTAACATTGTGAACGGGTCCATTCAATAAGTCAAATGCATAAATGGATTTTTTTGATTCTTTAAATACTTCAAGCTGTCATAAAATTGTTTTAGCACATTTGAGGTAACCATTTATCGCGATTTACGCCTTCTTTTGCGGTATAGGTATTGCACAGTTTGATCTTGCAATAATGCTAAATTTGCGATTTATTGTGCAGCCTAATTGATACATATGTACATATATAAAACATAAATAAACTGGGATATATCTTAAATATTTATGAATATAAAATTTAATCGTGTGTGGATGCATTTGGGTGTGTTGGGGCATAAGATTCATATTGAACAATTGGGTATTTATACATGATAATGTGTGTATGATGTTTCCATTTGTGAATGTTTCTATGCATATATTTATCCAAATGTGTAGTTATATGTGTATATGGTTATCTGAAACTGAATGTGTTCTCATTTTAAAGGGACCAAGATTATAATACATGATGGGTGCACCGGGTGTAGTATTAAAATTGGACCAGGGCATGAAAGTGAAAATTTAGAAAGTTTTTACTTCCTCTCACTCCCTTTCTTGTATTTTTTATCATCATGTCCTATCTTTCGTTTTAAAGAATATGGTCACTATGAAATATTATTATCATCATCAAAAATTTCTACTGCATTGATTTTTACCTGTGCTCCTGGAGTCCCTCCAGTGGCAGGGAAGCCTTGCCTGCCCATGGGCATCATAGGTGCTCCGCCAGCTGGTGCGCCCGTCTTTCAGGTACAAAGAAAAGAGGCAAAACAATGGACAATGAAAAAATGTCTGACTTCTAATGGTTGCGTGAGGGACACCTAATGGGCTGATTGTCCATCATTATCCAGTAATGTCCGAACGGGACATTGCTAGGATAAACTGGAGAGGTCATCTTACCATGGTGAAGCTAGGGTAAGTCCCCATAAAAGGAGCGACACCCATGGGTTTGGTCTAAAGGTGTGGAAGGACCGGGAATGACAGGAGGGGTTGGGATGTTACTGTACTACAAACAACACAGACTTAAATGCTTTAAAATAAACACAAAAGGCATCAAACAGGTGACAAACAATGTTTAAAAAAGACACGACAATTCTGAACAAAGGAAATGAAGATCTGCCATAACAAAAAGAAGTTACTATAAAGGTGAGGTTCTTTATTGACACATGCTTAGTCATTCACGAAGCTCAGGAAAGCTTGAAGCAGGCAGTTATTATCATAATAGAGCGGTGTCAATGAAGATGATCAGCAATGAAGGGAGAACCACTTGGCTGGTCTGACACTAATTTTGCTTAAAAGAAAAGGAAAATGCTCTTATATGAGCATAAGTAATTTCCAAGCAACAGCTTCTTAGTTTGGTCACTTCATCACTCTCCAGTATTTATTCCAGATTCATTATATTTCTTTTAAACTGGGCTCATGGGTGTGTTTGGATACTAATGCACATGTATTTGTGGTTCATCTAATGCTTTGTCCTCTTTGTAAAGCCTTTATCCAATATATTTATATTATAATCATTGATTTTATTTAATGTTTTCTCCATCAAAACCATTTGAGTTTCTTGGATAAATGGTCAGAACTGGAACCTGGAGAGGTAGATGAAGGAAATGCTTTGATGTTTCCTGTCTGCCATGCGGCTCCACTCCATGCTATAAGACACAGACAACATTTACCATGGGAGCACCCCAACTAGGGGGAGCTACCTGAGGGGCCGCTGGGGTTCCCATTGTGAGATCTTGGGCAAAGAGAGAAAAAGAGAGAAAGATGCCGCAAAATGGTTGTTTTAATGTGCACCATTGTGATCAAATACAACTTCAAGTAGTTATCAGACAGGGTCAACAAATGCATTTGTTTGACATTTTGGGGATTAACCCAAAACCACATTATACAACTATCCTGACTTAAACATTGACTAATGTTTTAACCATTGTCTGTATAAGAGAACTGGACCAAGTGAGTGTGACGTCACCCCGGCTCCAATGAAATGAAGTTACATCAGTTGCCATATTTGTGAATAAATATGAGTATTGTTGGAGCCAGATGTTGTCAGTAAAGCAGTAACTAGTCCGAGTTGGTCTGAGTCAATGTTTCTATGGCAACCATTTTTGCCAGTTAGGAGTAAGCTTGTTGGAAGTCCACAGCTCTAAATGCTACAAGCAGGTTACACAAAAACTGTCAATCAAGTGTTTCAAATGTCAAACATAAGACCACATTCTTTTATTAAGAAATCCGATTAGTCACTTTATAATTGTAATAACTTGCAATAAAGAAAAGACATAATGATGATTAAAAAAAACTATTAGTACAAAGTAAGAATGGTTATTCTGACAAATATAATCACTGAGTAATAGCTGTTTATTTCTCTAGAACTCTATGGGATTTTGGCTTCTTGGAGTCAAAATCCTACTTCCTGTTTGGAACACCACGGGGGAGGAGTCACTAAATCCAGTTCTCATACACAGTCAATGGACCAGAGCATGAAAAGAAAAACCTTTGAACCTCACTCATAGCGTGGCTATCCGTTTGTATTTGAGTACAACATCTAACATGCTGTAAAAATAATCAAACGGTATGCTTCGTGTAAAATAAATAACAAAAAGATACTTCTTACAACAACAAATGGAAAGTTGCAGCTTTATCATAAAGTGTAACTACTACGTATGTCAAACTTTAAAAAATCTCGTGGTATAATTTTAAATTTGTATCATCCATCTTCAGTGTGGTATTTATCCTTACCATCACCAGAAATATACCAAGCCAATGTCAAACAATTGCTGATATGAGGTGCTTCTTTTATGTCAGTGACTGTCTAAATTACTACTTACTACTTGCCATGTTAGCCATGGAGGTGTCAACATCCCCCACCTGGGGGATCACAGTAGGCTTCATTACATCCCCTAGGCCATCAAATACTACAGCAAGGAGGGTGCAGGAAAAAGGAAGGGAGATATTGCAAAAGGTAGGGACATGTTAGCATCCCTCAGTTTGAGCTATTTTCACACTCTACCATGACTCAATAGCAGCCCTTCCTGCTATTGGGGATCACCATGACAACCAATGAGATATCTCCATGACAATAGAGAACACTAGGATTATGTCGAAAATAGGGATCATCTCATCAAATTGCTAAATAGGTAAATTTATGTCTCATTAGACGGTTCAGATTTTGTTATATTGTCATATTTGATTAAGAGACACATCTTGTTTACTATAGATTAATCAGAAGTTTGATGTTTGTATCATTTTAATAGTATCGATGCAAATAAATGCCTGAATGTAACACTGCAACTCTCCAGAAATTTATAAAAATGTCAAGGAAACATTTGCATTGGTAATAATTTGATATTTTGGGGCTGATATTGGGTTTTTGTAGTTGCTACAAATGGAAGGAGGGCTATAGCGCTGCAGCTGGAATGAAGGTTTATTACACGCCAAAGAAGCACTAATAAATACTTCCCTTTCATACAGACACTTTGCAACTATCAATCTCCTTGGTGGCGGAGGGTACAGGGCAGTCAAGCTTATGTTGCACCACTGCAATGCAGTGCACTGTGGGAAATTAGCATGTTAAAGAGCAGGGAAAACTCACCCAATCAAACGGCAGGAAGCAAGAAATGAGCCAGCGCGGGAGCCAGATGGAGATAGAGAGCAGGAAAGATTGACGGAGAGAAAGACAGCAAACACATAGATGCCAGGGAGAGAAAAGGAAGATGAAATGAGGTTTTAAAGGAGCGAGTGACAAAGAAACCTTCAGCTGTTTGTGGCGTTCAGTCAGGCAGGCAAAGAGTTAAGCAATAAGCAGCAAAATTGCAGGAGGTGGTGTTGCTATAAAAATAGAGGCAATATTTTCACATGTCCATTCAATGTAGATCATTGTGAAGAACAGTAGATGGACATCATTTAAAAAGCTGTAAACATTTTAGACCGATTACCAATTTAAACAGAAAAAACTACCAGAGGGAAGTCTATTGAAAGCAACAAATATAATTATCTAGTTGGTCAACACAACAAGAAACAGTTTACACAAAACAAAAAGATTGTTAGTTGAAAAACATGAAATTTTGATTAATCCACAACATTCTATTTTTAAATACCAAATAAAATACTGTTTATTTGTTTTAGTAAGTAATAAATATTGTTTATTTTCTAATTTATTTATTTTTGTGTGAATTGTGGTTATGTTCTAGCCTGGAAATTTCAGTAGGGCACACAACAATGTTTTTGAGCATTTCAGGCCAAAACATTCTTTCAGATCCACATTTCGTTTCATTTAAGAATTTTCCTTAGATTTGTCTGCTCTAAAAAAGTAACATGCAGACATACATAGAAGACATTCCCAGAGTTTGTTTAACATTCATAGAAAGAAAGATACATTGATGACATCTTATACTTTCATGCTGGTTGGTACTTACCTGACATCAGCTCAGCACCAGGGGCTGCAGGAGAAGCAGCAGGAGCAGCCGCCGGGGCATCTCCTCCTGTGGAGTCTGTGGCAAGTGGCGGGTACCCCCGTCAAAGCGTTTCACATCAGGTCAGAGCAGATTGATTCATTAGCATTAGGAGACATAAAACAAAGAAAAATTGTTAGCTCAAAATCTACCCACTCATTTAATATAAACACCATGTTTATTTTTGCTGCTTTTAGACTACTGTTGGTCCATTACCCTTATTAAACTGATACAGGCATCCTGCAACATTTTAAATATTTCAAAAATGCGAAAATGTTTTCTGGAACTTTTGGTCCAAACTATTTCAAATTGAGCTTCTTTTTTCCATACTGTATAATGTTTCATTTAAGAAGCTCAGCTTGTTATACAAAGAGCATGCAGACAGATGTTCAATATCTGCAACCTTAGAAACTGGTTCCTAGATAGACAAGTGGACACAAACCCAAAAGTAAAGGCCACAAAGCTTTTGATGAGAGACTGTGAGTCCATTGCAATCATATGAGTTACCCACCACCAAACAAGCTCAGGATGGCTCCTGTGTCAATTTTAGGTGGGGGTGCTGAAGAAAGGTTGGGGGCAGGGGAGTTGAACACATCCGCTGAAGGAGGCAATGAAGATCATGTTTAAACCCACGTTTGCTCAAATATGCTCAATAAGTGCATTCATTGTAGTTGCAGAGCACACAGTGCATTCCAGAAAAGGGTAGGGAGGTAAGGATCACCCAGTGAAAGTACCGAACTGCTCAAGAGCTTTCCACTGACCTGTAAGAAAGATTTCTCATTCCCTTTTTTATCTGCTCACTGATTTAAGCCAAGGACAAAGCTGAACGGCAGACAGCGAAAAGGAGAATAGGAGCGCACACAAGACAGCACACGCCGTGCAAAAAGGAGTACCTGCTAGCAATTCAGCACCAAGAGAAGGCTCCACTTTTGTAAAGCTTGAGTCTGGCACGGAGTCAAACATATCTATGAACACATGCACAACCACATTCAGGACTGGCAAAAGTTCCATATGCTGTACGTGTTTCTGTGCTGATACGGTTTAATGTTTCAATAAAATGTACAAAAAAGAAGGTAGAGGGCAAGTCAGGAGGGAGGAAAAGATGATAGGTGGATGCAGGTCATGAATAAACACTGAGAGGAATGCTGAACCACACACTTCTCTATGTTTTACCGCTGAAAAGGTCAGTCACAGGGTTGGAGGTGTTTGTGGCTGAAATGGTCGCAGTGGTGACGATGACGCTGGATGAGGAGGTGAAGAGCGGAGAAGAGGAAGGGGAAGGGGAGGACTGGGGTGCAGCAGAGTTAAAACAGGCATCCAGCGAACTGTTATTCTCTTCTGTCATCATGCTGAAAAGATCTAGACCTGAAGATACGGCATTGGCACTACCGTCCGAAGGGGCAAATGGGTCTTTAAGGGAGCGGAGGGTTGGTTTGAGACAAAAATAACACATAGAGAGGAGGAAAAATATTAGACAATGATTTTTAAACTGAAAAAAATGACCACTGTTAGACAACTTATAGAAGTCAAAATACAGTATGAGATTCTTATTTACTAAAAGGGAAAATGTGACTCGTTTTCCAAATGATGCAGACATTTATTCAAGTTTACATTAAGGCAGAAAGGTAATCAGCGCTAAAAATCTGAGGATTTTTTATGACCTGTTACTCCCTGTTTAAATTTTACATTTGGCATTGTCAGGTTACTATGTAATTCCACATATTGTACAATAAAAGGTTAAAACACTAAAACTGTAACGTAATAAACAGTAGCAGACTCATGATTTGGCAGAGTGACACAAACCTATTTTTTGTAGATTTTCGAATCAAAGTTTTTAAGTTCTGAAGAATCACAAAGAAACAAGTAAGAGGCAGTTCTGAAGAGCACTACTAAAAACAGAAGAAAAAAAAAAAGAAAGAGATAGAAGAAGCATGATGTGCAGGAAGTAAGTGTTCTGCTCAAGCTTTACTCTGAGCCTTTATAGGGAAAAAGAATCAGTAAATGCCAAAAGAAGGGCTCAAGAGGAAATCCAGTTCAAGCTATTAAGTAAACAAGATACGTTGTGTGTATAAAGGAATGATTTAGTAAGAATCCTGTAGTTTGAAGTTGAAAATAGGATGTCTATGAAACAGAACCTTGAGATGATTTCAGCTTAGGTCATGTGAAACCCAGAGCATGTGCCAGTAAGAGGACTATCTGAGAGAGAAAAATAAAGAGAGGTGTCACAAGTGTGGCTGGAGTAGTAGATGAGCAGCTTTTAGCCAAATTATTTGGTATGTAGGTCACCTTAAACTTGGAGATATAGTTTAGTGTCAAAAAGTACAGGTCCCCTCTTTTTAATACTTTTCATGTAAAAAGTCATTTTCCATCTGTCTGTTTCTCTGTTTATGATTTCATTAAAAACAGGAGCAGTCTGGAAAATGCTCACATTTGTATTCAGTTGCAAAAAGCACATTCTTTAATTAGTAGAAACCTAAAACTTACAGACACAATAGCACAGTATGAAAATGTCATTTAACAACCTACCCAAGAAAAAACATAAAAAAGATTGTTTTTCTATTTTGTCTTTGCGAGTAATACAGACAGTGTTTAAAAAAAAGTTTTCAAAATATGCACAAATTGATGTCCATTTCAGTAACATCCAAGTAGATTGTTTTATGAAATAATATACACAAGAAGAAGCTAAAAGTTTAGAAAAGCCATGCATTGGGGTTAAATAAGCATTAAAGTTTGCAGAAAAAGTTTTTTTTGTAAATCACTTTTGGTTACACATGAAAGAGAAAAGTGAGAAAGTCACACAGGTCATAGCAGAACACTTTGAAAGGTGCAAAACATCCAAAAGTCCTTAAGAGTCAACAGATTTAGATCATTCTTTGGTAGTTGCCTGCATCAAAAAAGATTTATTGAAATGGACCAACCGAATGTTTAATTAATTGAGTCTTGCAGTAAAAATTAGTGGTCTAACATTGGATTTTGGAACTGGAGCCGGTTATTTTACTCAATAAAACAATCTGTTTATGATGAAAGTGAAGTATTTTATAAAGTTTCACAACAATCTTTTTAAATACTGAGATTATTCTGATACTAAAGTTAATATTGTGCTTAAAAGTTTAGGGAAAACAGCAATAAAAAAGAAAGAAAGAATTGGTAAAAAAAAAAATAATGAAGAAATACTGTGAGATTTTTGAATGTTGCAGCCTATGATGTGTCACTTATAGTTGTATGTGTGAGTTTGTTTCAAACATGTTCACACTCATTCACACAAACGACACGAGACAGTCACCCACCAGTTCCAGCGTTTGTGGCTGGGGCAGACGTAGCGGCAGCACCGCCCTCTGCGGTTGCAGCAGGGGCTTCAGTGGTAGAAGCAGATGTGGCAAAGGCTTCTGAAGTTCACGTGAAGAAGAAAGAAAGAAAGAAGAGGAAATGTAAAGAAAAAAGGAAAGTCAGGGACAGATTCAAGAAAATAAAGATGGTTAGAAATATTAGAGGAGGAAATGAGTCTGCCCCTGACACCTCAGCAGCTCCACAGCTTTACGGCATTATGTGACTGACACTGATGGTTGACGCATGGAAGGACAGATGGGTGTACAGACAGGAGGCACTATAGCAAGGATCCATCTACTGCACAGAGAACAAGCCAGCATCTACAGAGGTTAGAGCTGCTATCGGAAGCTGGAGCATTGACTTTGGGTTTGATAGATGTGCTTTTTTCTTTACTCTAAGAAAAGCACATCAGCCTATCAAACAAGACACATGTGAGCAATGGGTGTGGTTGTGTGCTATATTTCTGCTAAATGGTAAGTGTGCAGACTAAACTGGGTATTTATGAAAGAATCTGAATATGTGAGTAAAAGAAAAACGTACTTGTAAAAAGTGTAAAGGGGAATGTAAGCCAGTGCAGTGCACAAACAACACCAGCTGTGTTTATATTCTGTACGTTTAATCATGCAGTCATCTGTTTTTTTGTGTGTCGTGCAACGGATTTTAGGGTTTGAGCTTCCCAGAGTGATTCCTTCTTCAAGAATTTTCTGGAAGCCCACTGACCTCCCAACAGATCCATATTGGCGGTACCGGGGGAAGTGGCAGCTGTTGAGCTAGGAGGAGGAGCTAGGGTAACTCCGGGTTCTGCCGCTGCTGGAGCGGGTGCTGCTGCTGCGGTGGAGGAAGGGGTGGGCTCTGCGGTGAGGGCGGGTTCGGATAACATGGAATCGCCCATTTCTGCCAATGGGGAGTTTGAAATTCCCGTGGAAAAGCGGTTAAATTAAAGGAAAGAGGAGCAACCAAAGGAGCAAGAGGAGTCACCGATGTAACGCAAATGTGAAAGCCAAAAAAAAAAAAAAAAAACATTCAAACAAAAACATTTTTGGATCAAGTAGATTGATCCACATGTGCACGAAACAAAGTTTAAAAAATAGCCAACACCGCCGGTCATAAGTGATAAATAAGAGAGCAACCACCAAAAAAGCCCCCATTATAAAACCAAAAAACAGACAATGGAGTATGTGGAGGAAGGGGAGAGAAAACAGAAGAAATCAGTACTCAGACTACAAAGACAAAAAATGAGGTAAATATGTCATTCTGGCAAGGCTATTTCAAAAATGTTTTTATCCCTAAAGGCTCCCTTTTGTTATATAAAAAGTTGAACAGATCAATATGGGAAATATCCCAAAGGTATGATGGAAGGTGCTCCTACCTGATCCAAGAAGATCTATGTTGGAACAAAAAAAGGAAAAAATATTAAAGTTATTTAAACATTCCTAAAATGATTTTTCTTTTCTTTGCTGTTGTTTCTCTGGAGCCAGAACAAGTCATTGTTTCATATTGGCTCTCAAATGAAGGGTCAGCATTAAACTCTCTACACTCACCCCCCCAAGATGTTGGAGCAGCTGATGCTGCTGAAGGACCAGTGGAGGACAGTGGATCCAAGTCCAACAGAGAGCTAGAGACAACATTCAAGTCATAACTTAAGCAACTTCACTCAACCTTGAAATAAAACAAACATAGCTTCAAACGTTTATCTTTAAAAATATATTTTATGAAAACAGTGGCATTTTTAATTATAGCATGATAAGAAAATATGTGTATAGTGAAATCTGTCAGTGATTTAAAAAAGCTCATCTTTGGCAATAGAAATTATACTGACTGTAGCACTTTAGAATAAGATTCCTCAATAAAATACTGGGAACTGATTTGTTTAACCCATTGGAACCCTGAACAATTTTTCCGGAAAAAAAAATGATATGGGATATACCACAGACTAAGTGGACCACAGATCTTTTGTTACACAGATGTCACCTTGGGTTTTTATGGGTTAAAGACTCAAATTCAACAAGTAAACTTTATAATAAAATGCCATTTAATGGCTTGTAGGTCAATGTTTAGGCATGAGTAAATAAAAGAGGACCCAAATATAATTTTACAATAAGGTAATTGTATGTGTCCTGATGTCAAACTGCATAAGAAAATCAGGTTTGGCTCTCATAACACTCCCATTTGCTTCATTAAAAAGTGTATGCCTTAAGTATACAAATTTCAAAACAAAGTACATTATTCCTACATCCAAGCCACCCATTTAATTTTATTTTAAACTAGATTTATGGCAACCATATATCATATATGAGTGATAAAAGAGGAGAACTTACTCCTCTGCTGGTTCCGGAGCTGCGGCAGCACCGGCTGCACTGTCCCCAGGAGGAGGCTGCAGTGTGGGGACAGCGTTTGAAGATTTGGCAGGAGTTGAGGTGGGAGACACATTGTTCGTTGGAGAACCCTGTAAGATCATCAGAGGAGCACGTTACAGATGGTTTGTCAGAAAGGAAGATCACAGTAGTACTTCTCTGTTTTTTTTTTTGTTTTTTTTTTACCTTTGTTGGGGACCTACAAGAATAAAAATATGAGAGGAAACAGTTAGTTACTGGCTTTAACTCAGTACATTGGTGTAAATTAGATGGATAAATATTGACTGAGCACATGTGATCACGTGAGGAGTACATTTCCAGAGTGCAAATACTTTATTTCTTTGCTGTATTATTGTATATGTAGAAATCAACAACAATAAAGTTCACTTGTGGAATAAAAACTCCTCATATAGTGATCCACATCGTCAATACCAGCATGCATGCTGTTCACTGTATATCCATCAAGTGACTCTCACATATAGACAGAACACAAATACACTGTTTTCCATGTGAATCAAGTTAGCAGGAACTTTGGGTGAATAATGAGCATCTAGATATTTCACATGTGAACAAATGTTAAACTCAGCTTATGGTGGACCTAAGAGACAGTGACTACATCTGTACAGTTCTCTATGCAAACTCCAAACAAAGCAGTCAACAAACGCTCACCCTTCGCTGTCGTTTCCAAATCAACAAACAGAAGGATAAAAGAGAGGAGGGTTAAAGGAAAACATGGAAACATCCCTTCCTTCCAGCATTTTTAATAAGGATTCTTTAAAAGGTTCCATGTTAAGGAAAATGAAATTCCACTCTGCCCACTTCAAAAAATTGTACATGAAAAAGGTTATTGAACTTCTTCCAGGATGTGATGTCACAACCAAGATAAATAACCTGTGTTACTTCATGGCAGAAACTTGGAAGAATATTCTAGTAGAGAAAAATACTGAGCTTACTTTAATTTAATGTCCCCTTATCAAAATTTTGCTGCTATGAATGTAAACAAGCTCACCCCTTCTTTCCACCTTTTACATCTTCAAGACCGTTCATGTGTGTTTCCAGAGACTCCAGGATACTGCTGGGAGCCTGAAAACACAAAGGACAAAAAAAACGACATTAGATTGTGATTTTTTTTTTCAAATAAACCATAAAATACTTTATTTTTAATTCAGAACCTTCTTTGCCAAAGAAAGATTGCATGTCATATCTATGTGCATTTCCCCTTCATCACAATGAATAGTTGCTGTAAATGTTGTAAATAATCCCCCAGATGTGCCCAGCAGGCACATCTGGGGGATTTTTATCCGCATTATTTGGTTTCTTGTACATCAATGGGAAAGAAGAAAATATTGTTCTTGGCAGCTTGAAACAGACAGATGCTAAAGTGAGAAATGACAACAGTATTTTACATATAGTACCCAAATTTTGAGCTCATTATAGAATGCATGCAGGTGTAAAGGTTTATGAGAGTAAAATTTAAAAAACAGAAAACAGCAGGATTTAAAAAAAAACTTGAATCCTAGCATTCATGTGTAAATGCAGACACACAATTATTTTAGTCTGGAAATAACTCAGCATGCCAACACTTCATCCTGTACTTGAACAGGCAGTAAGCCAAGGGCACCCTTTGTTTATGTGGTTACCAGGTCCTCAACAGGTTTAAAGGGACAATCTTCATCATCCGAGTCTGCTAGATCCACCACAACCCCAGGGTGGAGACACTATGTAGGGAGATGGTGTGGGATGAGTCATGGGCTTCTGTGTAAGTATGTGCAGGGAGGGAATGATGACATTTATGTGCATAATATTTTTGGTCCCAGAGCTTCAAGGGAAGGCCTTAAACACATTTCACTAAAATGTAACTTACATAGTTGATGTCTGGAATGTCATTTTTCTCAACACCAACTGTCTGTTAAAGAAAACACAGAAAAGATTTGTTAGTCTTGACTATGCACTTAACAGAAATTTTGAGTAGTTTATTATTACCTCAGCCAGCTTCATAAACTCTCCAATTTTGGTCACTCTGGTCAAGAACCTCTTGTAAATCTCCAAGGCTTCCTTACATTCACTTTTTTTCATCTTAAAGAATTTCTCTGCAAAGTAAAAAGACAAAAGTTAATGCATCCAAACATCACTTGTTAGTATTTGCAAACCTGCTTTTAGGTCAATGACCTAAAAGGTTGATGATCCCATCGTTGTAGGATGCAAACAGTTTGACCAGATCCTTGAAGAGAAGCAAGAAAGCAGCATTGATGATCCCGTTGTTCAGCTCCTTTGGATGAACCTGAGAGGAGAAATAGTGAAATGAGGCTCCCTGACCTGAAAACAACAAAAGGAGGACGCACACAAAAAAAGACGCACATCAAACTCCAGGAGCGTGTCAATCTGGGTCTGCAGCACAGGCATGCCCTTCAGGAGCTTCTCAGTCGTCATGGTTCTCATCACTCCTTCAGCTCTGGGAGGAAACAATATGAAGAGCGTTTTTAGGGGATAAAAAGAACATACTCAGCTGTTTCAATTTTACTTCATCCTAAAACTTACCCTTTCTTGACTCTGGTGAAGTCAAAAGCCATCTGGCGGTAAGCGAAGGCTTTCTCATTCAAGTATCGTCCATACCGCCGAATGAATGTGGACATGTCATAGCCTCAACAAGAAAGGCATTTAAGTCAGAAATTAATCAACGAGTGCTCAGGAGCTTCACTAATGTTTATGCACATGTTTGTTTAGGCATAAACACATTGCTTGGACTTATCCAATCCATGTCAAAAATAAATTGAATATTGTGCATCTTTTATGCATGTTTTTCCAAAAGCTGCATGTGAAAGTGTCTTCAGAGAACATTGGTGACTAATGACAATCAAAGACTAAAAAGGTTACATAATCTAAATAGTATGTTTGGTTTTTCTTTGATTTTCTGTGATTACAGTGAAAAACAAGCCATACTGTCACTTATATGTCCCAAAATACAGTCCAAGTTTTATATTCTTACCATGGGAGCCAGTTTTGTCAATGAAGTTGCTGAGGTTGAACAGGGAGGTCCTTGAAGCCAAGTACTGAATAAACCTCTGAAAAACAAAATTATACTTATGGTTTAGGGTTAATGAATGAATACATGAATACTTGATCTTTGGGGCTCAGACTTCATTGAGAACACCCTCCACACACAAACACAAACAAATTACCCTCCAAAGATACTCTTTAAACTACATTCACTTATTATACAGCATTATATATTTTCCAGAAAGTAGGAATATAGTTTCCTAGGGAGCCGGTTTAGCTCGTGCTGGTTTGCGGCGCCTTCCGTCCGTGAAACCAGGGTTCGAATCCGGGCTGCTCCCTGTACCCTTCTCTACCTCTGTGCCGGTCCCAAGCCCGGTTGCTTTGAGAAGGTTGCGTCAGGAAGGGCATCCGGCGTAAAACATTGCCAAGTTTACCATGAGACTTGTTCGCTGTGGCGACCCCTGATGGGAAAAGCCGAAAGAGGAAAAAGAAGGAATATAGTTTCCTCTGGCTAACCTCGTTGCCATGGACACACAAATGGTGAGTGGTGACGAGCGCCTTGAAGACGACCACCCAGCTGGCATTGGTGGAGCGCTCAAACAGTGTGTCAGCCATCTGAGGGATGTTCACATTGGTGGTATTGGTGGCTGATACTAGATCTACAAGCACAGAAACAACAGAACATTTAACCGTACCGAAATTAAATTGTACAAAGAAACTTGCAGTGTAGGCAACTCTTTATTTATCTTCCGATTTGATGTTACTGCTAACTTCTGAGCAGATCCCAATTTTTTATTCCACATATATACAGAGGAAAAAAATAATGTCTCTACTTCTCCGGTTGCTACTTTATACACAGAAAAAGACAGCATTATGGGTGTGTTAGCAGAGTTCTCAATTCACTGTTGATATTCAAAGGAAGATGTTTTCAGATCAGAGACCTCAGTCATGCAGTCTAAGCCATGAACCTGTTTGACATCAGAGTAATAATCAGACAGGAGGGCAGATGCCGCTTTTACGCAGCTCCTATTGAAGATTCTATATAAATGTTAGCCCACAAGACAGATATTGGGAAACATCATTGAAGGCGGGCTAAAAGGAAGGCCACTCTATACTGCAGCCTTGAAGACGCCGGAAATAGACCTGCATTTTTTACCAGGGCTAACAGCAGCAAGGTGATAAAAGAGATTTGAAGAATGAAAAGGAAAGGAGGGCCAATTCCACAGCTGCTTCATGTCAGAACCCAGTGGGATACCAGATGAGATCTATAGCTAAAAGCCTAAAAACAGATTAATGTTAAAAACACTGATCCTTTGTCTTGTAGGGTGGTAGACTGTCGTGACTCCACCATTACATTTTACGACTGAAGGAATTCTAAAACCATGCCTATTTGTTATCTTACAGATGATGATTTCAAAACTTCTTCAGATCTTTCTACAACTAATTAGACTCAAACCCCTGACTACCAGATGGCAGCACCTCTAATGATGTTTTTTATGCTTAATGAAGACTGCACTAACATTATTCCTCTGTAGCACCTCATTTCCCAAAGTACTGTCTGGAATTCTCCACTGTTGATCATTTCCACCCACGATCACTTCCTTGTGTTGGATTTAAGTCATATTGTTCAAACCTTCTCTGCAGCATTTTTCATATAATACGCAGGCAGAGACACAGTCCACAAAGGGGAAATGTGATTATATAATAATATCATGTCACAGACGCAGCTACGAGACAATATTTCTGCTAACAAGATGAGCACAGCCGTTTTCTCAGCTACACTGCTTTTATTAACTGCATTTGAATGTCTGATTTCAACAATTCAATGGTGTTAAACCTGTTGCCAGATGGGGCTTATCACAGATCCATGCTTTCTGTTGTGGCATCATCACCTAAACGAACACACACTGACATGCAACCCGTGTGTAGACGCATAATGAGGATTGGCAGGGTTAAATAAAGACTCTTATGCTAATCCAGCGCCTGAAGAGGGTTTCTAAGAATGAACAGTGAGACTTCATGCTGTGTAAGAGTGTGGGTCTGTTTATTTTCTACTTTGTGACCGAGTCAAGCTGAGATACCTGTGCTACTGAAAGTTACACAACAAACCATTTTAAAACCAGACAGAAAATTCTAGAAAAATGTGAAAATAGTACTAACAACCATACTTTATCAGCGAAATGGAAAGGGTTAAATAAGATGGCATTGTGCTCAAGATTTAACCTGTGAGAAAGTTTGAAAAGGTGAGTGCCAACAATTTCCCACGTCTATTCAAAATTAAAATGTATTTCTTTCCAAAGAAGAGTTTATTTGTATGCTGATATTTCCTCATGAAGATTGTGTGCTCAACAAGCAAAAACTCTTATGAAAATGTATATAAAAACAGATTGATATACAATCATTTCAAGTCAAAATTTCAAATATCTGCCAGAATTTAAATAGAAATTGTTCTATTAAATTTAAAATAATTAATACTTTTATTGCACTCTTAAGGTACATCTGAATATCTTTAATTCAAACCTCTGAATTTATTTGCGCTCATGTTGTGATAAATTGAGCTAGTCTTAAAATCCGTTGCAGCGTCTCGGTGGCAAAGAAAAGTGACAGAGCAGTTTCATTTCTGCACCAGAAATTGTTTAGAAGTGATCATGCATTGTTGTATTTTGTGTACACAGACGCCAAAGATCTAAAGCTATCTGCCTTTTTTTCAAATCCACAATTATACAAAAATCAATCTGTAACTTTCAGAAAATGCGTCCAGATTGCACAATTGCAAATAATTAGAATTTATTTAGAACTGAATGGTAGCATAGTGTTTTGCACAGTCACATCACAACAACCTTAATATGAGAAGTTTGCATCTTCTACTTTTTCCCATCATTCATAAACATGCTGTATAGGTTGAATAGTGACTCTAAACCCTTCCTTAAAGGGAAATGTGAGTTTGTCTGTCCCTGTGACGGACTGGCAGACTCCATGGGTTTCCTTGCATCTGCCTAACAGTAGTTGAGATAAGATCCAATGACCCCTGTGACCCTGCACACGAACAAGCGGGAATAAAGGAAGGATGAGTTTTAATTTAGGAAGTATGCAGCCATTGGGACTGTGTCTATAGTGAGATATCAAAACCTTTCTTTCTCAGAGAGTCTTCACACTGTGGCACTCATACACTTTGTTCAGTTGTGATTGCAACAGTGTAATCAAAATTCACAAAATGCGAAAACATTGACCCCAAAAAAATCACAGTAAATGTCAGAAAGCTTTAACTATATGCTGCCAACTTGTAATCAGACATCAAGTCTAAAAAAAAATGTAATGAATAGTTATATTTTTCAAAACAAAGAAGAGTTGGTGGACAGATGTAGACATAGTCTACATTTTACAGTTAGACGTAAAGAGTACTTTCTTTTATTATTTTGACATGTCTCTTTGCTTTTTAATTTGATTTGCAATAAATATTTACTCTTTACAAGGAAAAAAGGGAAGTGACAGTAACTGAGGCTTCAGATGTCACACAAAGGAGATTTTTACTTCGAACCATGTCTTTTTCAGCATGCAAATGCTAAAAAATGCTGGGCATGTAAATTCTGTATTTTCTTTTCTTGTCTTTTTTATTTTTATATTTGTGTGAATATACAGTATGTAGAAAAATTTGTTTTGCTCTTAAGTTTTAACATGTTCACCTAGATCTCCCAAACTACAAATATTAACAGCAATGTGACAATAGCAAAAGTGTCAGTGTTGTTGGGTTGGCTGCAGATCGAATGCACTAGTCTGACTTTTGCCACCCATGGTTTTACACCGCCTACTGCTCCTTCGTCAGTGCTGAACAAAGCAGATTTGTGCATCATCACTTCTTCAAAAATCACATATCTAGCTTTGCGAACTGCGATTTTCAATTTAGGACGTAGGCAATTAACAATTTTTAAGTCTATTAAGTAAAATGTACATTTCTTTAATGCCCATGACAACTTAATGATAAGACAATGTAGACAGTGTGGACCGTGAAATTCCAATAAGAGTACCAATAAATACTTGGGGGATGTATGCATATGTAAATTACCATCCAGCTGTTTCCAGATATTCATCTGTAATGTCATAGTAAAACCCTTTAGCTGCAGCTTAAGGAATACTCTTTAATCTTGCAACCAGATCGTCTTTTGCCTCTTCAAATGTTCTGCAGCTTTGTGCCTTTATTCTTTCTGCTGTGTCTGTTTATTTTAAATCTTTGGGGATTTTATTTCTGTGTTTTGAGGTGAAGATTTGTTTCCAATCCACTGTGCAAAAGAAGCACAGTGGCCTACATACACCGCCCCAGAAAAGAGAAACAAAATACTCTCATTGACTAGAATCCTGCTGGAAAACAAAATTTGGATTTTGAATGCAGCTGAAGCACACCAGAAGCCAAATAAGTGTTTCTGGTGTGTGTTTGTAATATCAGAAGTTGACAAAAACAGAAAGAGGGTATCAGTCTTACAAGTTCAGGCCTTCACTGTTGAAAAGTTAAAGATAGATGCAGGACGGTGGCAATGGTCCACTGTGCATTCTAGCTTTAGCCTTATCACCTTTGGCTGTGTAAATAATGCAAAGCAGTCACTGGCTCATTATTAAATTATTCAACACAGAAGTAGATCCCAAGATATAAGAACTAAGGAGAAGATGAAGGACCAAAACCAATCAAACCACTGGTCATCTGCAGTGTGACTATCTGTACTGTATCCCTCATGAAAGCGCCCCTCTCTGTCATATTAGGAAGTGTCGATAAAGCTGTATTGACTTTATTCAAACACACCTGCACATTAAATTTGTGTGCTATTTGGGTACATTATCTCACTTGTTGCAACTTATGCATTAAAGGGGCTTTACACAAACGTGAAAACTGTCATTGCCTTTATTCTTTGTCAATATTTTCCTATAGCACCACACCCAATTAAGATGAAGGAATCAGCACATAACTCATTGCATGCTGCACCGCTGCACGTGATGTGTTGTGTGAGACGCATTAGTGGCTCTACAAAATGTTGAAATGAACAGCACTTACACTCCAGGTGCTTTTTCTTGGGCGCCATCACTTCATGAGTGGTGGCTTTGCATACAGCCCTGGCCATATCCGATCCCGTTAGCTGGTATTGCGCAGCGGCAATGCGATCAGTGAGCGTTTGCCCCGACATTTTCTCGATGCTGAACAGAAACCCTCAGGAATTTGTTTCACCGCGGAGCAAAAATAAAAACAAAAAATAGAAAAATGGATTAAGATCCGGCGGCTTCTGCTGGTCCGTCTTTGGGCTCTCGCCTTCCTCCCGGTTAATAGGCCTGTGACCTTCTGTGGGGGCGAAAAACGACAAACAAAATGGGCTAAAAGCAGCAAATATATGTCCAATTCAGATCATGTGGCGGGATCACGTTGATAATTCGCGCTTTGGAACTAGAAAGACTTACGCAAGGTTGTGTATTCCCCACAGATGGGCCTGTTGTAGGCTTCTTCTAGCGTTCAGTTCAGCACCTTGGACAGCTAAAGCAACTCAGTTATGTAACACTCGGTGGCAATAACGGCCGTTTCGTCCCTCACAGGGAGTAAAAATTTCCCCCCTAAAAAAAAACTACCCGACCAAAGCCTCCTAGATTCTTAAAAAATATATAAATATTTGGATGATGAAAGGAATCAGCGCGTCGTGAGCCGATGCATCAGATCTGACTCCCTTTCCTGCATTAGATTAAAAAGGCTTTCAAAATAAGAGCAGAACCCGCAATGTGTTCTTCGGCTGCCAGACACAAGGGCTACGGTTCGGATGGGAAACGCCGCCCTGGCTGCTGTGGTCGTCTTCTCGGAGCGACGGAAAATGCGCAGCGCTCCCGGTGGTGTCGCCAACATTGCGCACAACGAAAACCGAGTAACGGAGAAAAGGGAACTAATGTTTTTTTCCCCTCTAGTCTTTAACCCTCCGCCTCGTTTGATCCCATATTTGCCTTTAACTGTTTTTGATTTTATTTATTTTCTTAGGTTCTATAACACTGATAAAAATGTAGCCTTAATCTGAAATTATTTTAAGAGCCTATTAAACTTGTTTTATGGTACGTTTTATTTATAATGTCTATTGTATTTTAATAACATATTTAAATCTTGGAATCCTTTTAAAACGCATTGTCTTTTAGATAATAAAAAAGCAGGAAAATAACATCAAATTAATTTAGCACACCTGCAGAGCAGAACTCTCCAGTCACGCGCTGCGTATTACGTCACGTGACGTACCCGGAACTGGAGCCACGTCGTCAATGGGGAGTGTCATTACTACAAGAAAGAGGAAGTTCTGCACACTGCTCTGCTTCACATATCTCCACTTAAATAAAGTACAGTAAGTGAATCAATTTTGTCACACACACACACACACACACAAACAAAATGATAATGTTCAGAGCGGCGACTATTTTATAAGAACACCGCAATCACGCTGTGTGTAGTGTTAACGAGGCTAACTCACTGTGTGTCTCGGATAGCAGACCGTTTCATTTATTCGACAAACTAAGGTCAATTTTATTGAGCTTATCTTTACAATGAGCCACACTAGTCCTGCCTGTAATAGGTTTAAACTTTGTCCTCCGTTTATGCTACATGTGTTTGTAAACTCAGTGTGGTGCGTTCAATGCCCTCTTTTTTTCCTTCCCAAGTTTTCATATTATTTCAGAGAAGCTATATACATTGTGGTTAAAAGAAAATAAAAAAGAAGCAGTTAAATACAGAAAACAAACACGACACTTTTAAAATTCGATTTTAGCTTCAGATTTAAAAAGAAAAAACGAAAAACAAACAATCCAACGTTGCATTTATAATTTACTAGGTATTTTTGAGGTTGCAGGATCATAAAACATTGATTTGACCAAAAAAGTGCAGATAAGATTTTACATCAGAAATTTATTCATTGGTATTCAATTTAAATCAACCAAAGTTACAATCCTTTTGCCATATAGAAAGTGTAATTATTACTGAAACAGATAACAATTATTGTTACCATTCTGATTCCTAAAATTTATTGTATCCTACTAGTTTCTAATTTTGGCTTTTATTTTAGTGGTTTTGAAATGTGTCTACATAAATACAAATAATCAGTGGAATTTCTTTTGAAGAACTAATTCTTTAAAATGGTATGAAAATAATAATAAACTTTATTACAGACTCAATGTCCATTTGCCACAAAATACACAAAACATATAAAAGACTTAAAAATAGATTTAAAAAAAAGAACACTCAAACAATTATAAGAACAATGACTTAAAATTATATTATAAAAAACAATGTCATAAAAGTATAAAAATCAATGACATATGAATATAAAAACAATGACATACAAGTATAAGAACAGTAAAATAACCAGGTATCATGAACTTAATAAAAAGACTAAAACTGCTGACTTAAACAATAAAAGAAAATTTTAAAGATAATAAAGGCGACTGTACCAAAACCTCCAAATGCATTTGTTTATTTTTTTTCTTGAAAGTTTTAAAAGTTGTTTACAAGCAAACACATTTATAACCTCGTAAATCAGTCTATTTCTGACATAAGTGAATATTAATTCTGATCCTAACAGATTGAGAAAGGCCCCAAACGTCTACATTAGTAATTTATGATGTAAGTTTCATACATTTTTCCACATGTAACAGTCATTTCTGCTGTTTTTTTCAGAGATGGCTCAGTTTGAGGAGGTGTCAAAGCAGTCCATTCTGCATCCAAAGCCTGCAGGTTTGGTTTTGCAGTATGGAACAGCCGGCTTCAGAAGCAATTCCATACATTTGGACCACATAATGTTCCGAATGGGCCTGCTGGCAGTGCTGCGCTCCAAGAAAACTAAAAGTACCATAGGAATCATGGTTACTGCGTCACACAACCCTGAGGTTAGCCATTCATTCAAATCCAGTTGTCATTTTTTGCTTTTTCCTTGTGTTTTTTTTTTTGTTCTTGAAATGTTTAGAGACGTTTTACGTTATTCAAATGTTTGTTTGTTTTTTGTCCCAAATTAAACCAATTTCATTTATGTTTATTTGTTTTCAGGAAGATAATGGGGTGAAGCTGGTCGACCCCATGGGGGAAATGTTGGCTGCAACGTGGGAAAGCTACGCCACCATGCTGGCTAATGCAGAACAAGAAGAGTTGATCTCAGCCTTAAATGAGATCATAGAAAAGGAAGGGATTGACAAGAGCCAGGAGGCTTCTGTGTTTGTTGGAAAGGACACCAGGTACGTATATATCAATCAAACAAAAGTTGAATTCACTGGGAATAGGTCCCTCGTATGTGTTGCTTTGCTCTGTTTCCTTGCAGGAGCAGTAGTGCCAGTCTTTCACAAGCAGTTTTGGATGGAGTTCATGCTCTTGGTGGTCACAGCAAAGGTAAATTCATCACAAAAACGCAGTGTTTTTATTACTTTATTTCCATTTGGATTCGGTTTAACTAACATAAGAGGCTCTCTGTCAGATTATGGCTTGGTAACCACCCCACAGCTGCACTACATGGTCTGCTGTAAAAACACACAGGGGAAATATGGAGATGCCACAGTGGAAGGATATTACAAAAAGCTCTGCCAAGCTTTCACGCAGCTCGTCGGAAATGTAAGAAGTCTACTTTTTTTATTTTTTTTTATTTTTTTATTGAGCAACAGGAGTACAGAACATGTACAAAAACAAGGACACATGTCTGGCACAATACAAACAATGCTCTTTTTTCTTTTTTTTAAAACACGACAAACACACAGCTGAACCCCACTCCCACCCCATCCCACAGAACACGACAGACGTCAGAAAGATAAAAATAATATATATATATATATATATATATATATATATATATATATATATATATCAAGCTCCCAGGCCTCTGGTAGAGGACCCGAGCTTGAGTGAGAAACCACCCACGAAAGGGTGAAAGGGGCAAGTTTTATATATATATATGCGTCAAGGAAAATGGAAAAAAGATCAGAAACTTGTGCGTTTACTTTGTTCTTCTACTACAAGCAGAAACTCTTTCTTTTGCTGATGATGCAGCCATGTTATTTTTTGATGGACGTATAATCTTCATACGCCGTCATTAATCTCAGACTCCGTCTCACTGAAGTATAGCAATTTCTTTTTTTTCACCACGCGTTTTCATGGTGATTTCGGAAATCGGCGATCCGTTGAGAATGTCTTTATATACTCAACATGCACGTGCATTAACCCAGGGTTACCAAGTCGAGTGTAATTACGCCAACTTATATCCGGTCTTTTGGAACCGACATACCCCGAGTAAGCAAGTTCAGGAGGATTTCAGCCAGAGTTCAGGCTTAAAGTCAGGCTAGTTTAAACATGCTTCCAGGGGCCTGTTTCAGAAAGGAGGTTCAACCAACTCTGAGGTTAAACTGAACTCTGAGTTGGTCAATCGAGAGATTAACAACTCTGAGTTTTCTGTTTCAGAGAAGCTGATCGGAGTTAGGTCAATCAACTCTGAGTGGACTGATTCGGAGGT
>CM074509.1:12861155-12994450 GCA_037389245.1 Oryzias sinensis | reverse complement strand
TCAAGCTCCCAGGCCTCTGGTAGAGGACCCGAGCTTGGAGGAGAAACCACCCGCGGAGGGTGACAGGGGCGTTTTTTATTTTTTTTATATATATGTATATATATATATACACACATACATAAATATGAAAAATATGACAATAGAAAATAAAAAATATATTTATAGAGTGATTACGTCAAGTGATATAAGCAGGTGTGCACCAATAAGGCTCAGTGTGATAACACAAGCAAACAGGAAAGTTGTCGGAAGCTGCTACTTGGGGACAGTTTTGAGCTTATTAAAGTAGGATAGTATCGGCCCCCACACCGATTGAAATTTGTCTCTTGGCCCTCCCCCAATCCATTTAATCTTTTCTAGCTCCATAAATTGTAACAAGTCACTAAACCATAGAGACACTTTGGGTGGTTTATTTGACTTCCAATGAAGTAAAATCCTTCTACGTGCAAGTAGTGTTGTAAAAGCAATGATATGTTTATTTTGTTTACTTAGAGTAGATTGTTTTCTACCTGTGATGCCGAATATAGCCATGGCTGCGTTGGGTTGAAGACTAATTTTGAGAGCTTGTGACAATGTTTTGAAAATGACAGACCAGTAGGACGTCAGAGATGGACACAGCCAGAACATATGTGTTAAGTCAGCAGGGGTATGGTGACATCTATCACAGCTGGCTTCTACATTGGGATAAGAAGTTCACTTTTCAGCTTCTCTTTCATTGTTTTGAGTTTAAACATTCTGTCTTTTTCCCCCCTATCTATTCATTAGGCATCCAACCGCACAGATGACCAGAAGCACCTCTGTGTAGACGGTGCAAATGGCATTGGCGCTTTGAAGCTGCGCGAGATGATAAGTCACCTCAACAAGGGTCTGCAAGTGACCATTTTTAATGACGGCAGCAAAGGAAAGCTAAACCACCAGTGTGGAGCCGACTTTGTTAAAGTACAGCAAAAAACCCCAACAGGTGAAGCATACGGGAATGGGAGTGAGATTAACCCTAACCAGTCAACTAAAGTGAAGGACTTGTGCTATTTGGCACAATGTTACATTTTTAAGCAATTTTCTGATGTTTCTATCTGAAAGCAAATTTGTTCAAATTGCAACCTTGAACTAGAATTATTCTTTTCAGTCCCCTTTAGTGCTCTGATAGTGCAAGCAGTCACATACTTGTGCTCACTTAGAAAATAAAAAAGATTTGTGTCTCTTTTTTTCTGTCTGTGTCCAAAATGTTTGTGTTTCTTACAAAAAGGCATTCAGGTTAACCCCGGAGATCGCTGCTGTTCCTTTGACGGGGATGCTGACCGAATTGTTTATTACTTCGCTGATTCCCAGCAAGTTTTTCACCTTTTGGACGGAGACAAGATTGCGACTCTCATCAGTACTTTTCTGAAAGAGCTGCTCATTCAGGTATGCTCTAAAATACGAATATATTGACCAAAGCGAGGGATGCATTCCCTGATTTCTTCTCACCTTTATGCACAGGCAGGTTTGAACTTGAAGATAGCTGTGGTGCAAACTGCCTATGCAAATGGGAGCTCAACAGATTACCTGGAGAACACGATGAATGTGAGAGAATCCACACAGTAGTCACCCGGTTTCAGTCTTGATTTGAATTAGTTTTTATATGATTCATGTCTCCTAGGTAACAGTAAGATGCACTAAGACAGGAGTGAAACATCTTCATCATGCGGCCCTGGAGTTTGATGTTGGTGTTTACTTTGAGGCAAATGGTCATGGGACTGTAGGTAGCAACTGGTTTAAACAATTTAGAAGGTTTGGAAGGAAAAGCTTTCAGTTGTACTTGATTGTGGTGTTTCAAGGTGCTGTTTAGCAAAGCAGCTGAGGACAAAATCCAGCAGCTGGCTCAGGACAGCAGGATCGATGATGAGAGGAAGAGAGCAGCTCTCATGCTGCAAAGTACCATCAACGTCATCAACCAGGTACAAACAAATCAAGCTGATATCTTGCTTTGGTGAAACATTAAGTGTTAACAATAATCCTCTGCTTGTTTTCCCCTTAAAGACAGTTGGAGATGCTCTTTCTGACATGCTGCTAATCGAGGCCATATTAGCCATCAAAGGGATGACAGTGGAGCAGTGGGACAGGATCTACACAGACCTGCCAAACAGGCAACTCAAAGTCAAGGTAGACCTATGGCCAAGCTGGGGAACGAGTCAAACTGAGTTTAGCTTCATTTTCTTTTCAAGTAAAACTTCAAAATGAACTTTACTGGGAAGCTGTTTGCTTGTTCAGAGAAAATACTGTGAGATTAGTCCCTGTTACGCATCACTATGAAGTTTTGCCATTCATCTTTATTCTAGAGTCATCAAACTTGTACCTTCATTGTTCTGCCTTTTACACTAGAAACAACTTTTTAACCATTTTTGAAAGACGCAGATGTCGCTTTTTCCTTCAAAGTTGTTTCAATCTTATTGCCAGTTTAAAAACTGGACATGCTTTGTGGCAATATAAGAGGGATGTCACTCTAAACAGTACTGCAACTTATATTTACAAATGGTCACCAGAACAATACAGAGAAAACCTACCCTGCTGTGTGCCGACCCAGGTTGAGATTCTCTGATATTAGGGGTATAGAACATCGGCAAAAAAAATCTGCCAAATCAAAATGTGTTGTTTTTGGTGCATGAAATCATTAGACATTTCATATCTACAGAAGAGTCAATTAGTTTCTGTCTTTTCTCTAAAGGTGTCTGACCGCAGAGTAATAGACACAACAGATGCTGAGAGAAGGGCAGTGAGCCCAGCAGGCCTCCAAGAAGCCATCGACCAGCTAGTGAAGACGTACAGAAAGGCTCGCTCTTTTGTCAGGCCGTCTGGCACGGAGGATGTGGTGAGAGTCTACGCAGAGGCAGACACACAGGTGAATGGCTATTTTCAGACAAATGTCACGGTTCTTGTGTAAAAAATGTCATCAAGTGTGGTGCACTGCGCTAAATTTCTTTCGATTGTTTGGGTTTCAGGAGAGTGCTGACGCTCTGGCTCATGAGGTCAGCCTTGCAGTTTATCGCCTAGCGGGTGGAGTCGGCGATGAAGCCAAACCACTTCATTAAAAGCGCATTTGCCAACCTAAAGATGCAGTATTTTTAAAGAACAATGCTGGTAAAAATAAGTACAGAATTTGAGTTTTTTCCTGGAAGTACGTAATTACTTTGAAATATTTATTTGCACTTAAAACTCTAACTGTGATTACGAGGGATTACGCTGGAAGATAATAAGATTTGTATGTGCCTAAGTTTGATTTAATGTGACAGAAATAAATATTATGACCTATAATGTCAGTTTTCTATACTGTTTAGGAGTAACAATGAACTGTATTTTCTTTAACTGTATTGGTTTTTCTAAATCAACGCAATACTGTAAGCCATTTTTTCTAAGATAATAATGAAATATCAGTTTACATGAAAGTTAATAGCTCCTTTAAATTTTAGAAATAAAATATGAAAAGAAAAAATGTAGTTTATTATTTCAGTGATGCACCACATAATAAAAATCACAACTATGCTTGCTTGTTGTTTAGTTTGTTACTTCTGACACAGGGAGGTTAAATATATACAGAAGCTTGAGGTTTGTTAGAAGCAGCAACAAAGCAGGATATAACCATTTTCATACATTTTTTTTTTTTTTTGTTTTTTTTTTTTTTGTTTTTTTTTACATATTCTAAATCAGGATAAACCACTGGTTCTGGCGATGACTGCTTTACTCTTCATCTGTGTCCTCAGCTGCTCCAGAAATGGTGATGGTGCACTGCTCAGTGTTGCTTCTCACATACGTGTCCTCATCTGTCTTAACCTTTCTGGGAAAAATGAAAAGAAAATGGGAAGAAGAATGTCACTAAGAAAGATGAATGTATTGTCTGCAGTCGATGTTTACCTGATGAGGAGCGTCTTCCTCTCACACACTGCACATGCCTGATCCTGGGAAGTTCCATTCTTCTGGGTCTCTAACTGTCCGGAAGCTTCTGCAGCCTTCTCATTGCTGCTTCCACTTGTATCTTGGTGACCTTCTGTGAGCTTCAAAGTACCTGTGAGGGCCGCTTTATCAGAGGAAAAAAGAGAGTCTGGAGTCGGATTCAAACCGTCGGTCAGGCTCAGGCCTCCAACCATGGTGCGAGGCGACTGTCTTCCCCTTCGATCAGTTTCCTGCCACACAGAGAGAAAGCAACAGCGCTGAAAAGTCATGCAGTCCCCCTTTATGCTTCCTGTTTGATATAATGGCATACAGGGAAACGGCTGAGTGTTCATTTAACTTGACCTATGAAAGTCACCTATATGTGGTGATTTCTATCTCCAAGCATCTTAGCATTCAGCGGTCTTGATATTCCCGCATCAGCAGAGCCATCTTCTCCTTGGTGAGCTTCAGGTCGCGTTCATCGACTCCATGTGTTCCTTAAAGTAGATGGGTGTCACAATCTCCCAGATCTTAAAACAATTCCTGAAAAGTCTTAAATTCATTGAATTATAACTTTAACTGTTGATTTCTCACTAAAATTTAGATAAAGACTAAAAATAATTAGGCAATTTTACAGACACACCATTTCTATGCCATGTAGACACTCTTTCTGGCTATTAGACCAGGATTTTTTCATATACAAAACACATGAAGGCCATCTTGATTCTTTGATTCTGAAGTATTAAAGCAGGTAAATATAATCTGCAACATAAGCATTGGAAATAAGGCACTGTGTTGTACTGTGGTCAGCTGACAATAATAAAAATAACAGGTTCAAGTTTTCCCTTCAGTCTGTATGTTTGAACTCTGAACTTTTATGCAATTTGCAAACTATTTTAGGTAGTCTAGACTTGAAAAAGCATTTTTTTTGCCCTCTTACTTGCAGAATTATTTCAAAAGCATTTGTGTTAAAGCCACAAACCTAAACATGCAACATCTTGCTCTAATAACTCAGTGGTTATTTCTCTCTCTGGTACAACGTCTGAGATTTTTATTTTAACAATTATAATAGGTGCATGTTCGCACGATACATTTCAGAATAAAAAAAAAAAAAAAAGATTATTTATAATTTGTATTTTGATGCCATAAAATATATTACCTTCGATTGTGATAAATACTTTTTAATCTTCATTTTAGCCATTATTTTGATTGAGATTTATTTTTTTCATCCAGTTATTGAACTCATATCTGAGTTTAATGATGTAACGTCGTCTTTAGCAGTCAGTTACCTGTAAGTTCTCCTCTTCGTTCTTGTTTTTCTCCATTGCTTCATGAATTTGAGTCTCCAAGAACTCATTCCTCATCTTCAGAAAGTCTAAGTCCCGCTCTTTGTTCAGGATCTAAATATACACATCAGAGGGTGTTGCAGTGTTTTCTTAGTCATCAGAATCAATTGTAAATCAAGATGATTAAGTCATACTCACATCCTTCCGCAACCTGCAATTTCTTCTCTCAATGCTCGAACACTTTAGCATATTTTGTAGAGAGCATGACTCATGTCATGGCTTTGTTTTAATACCAAGTATCCATTTCCTGAAAGAAAAACAGCCGTTCTCACGGCAAAGTGTTGTGATTTCTTTATTATTTTGTAAAAATGAAAGATAAAAATTCCAGATACTACACTCTCCCAGTCAAAACATAAATCACAATACCTGCAGATTTTTGGCAGCAATGCTGTCATACTGAGGCTGGATCTGCGTGAGAGCCGATGAAAGATCTGGGAGGCCAAAGGTCAGGTCCGTCTTGGAGGAGGCTGCATAGATCTGCTGCATCAGCTCCTCGATTTCCTTTCAGTGAATAAGAGCAAGGGCACAAAATGCTCAACAACAGAAATAAACTTCTGCATTTACAGTTGTTTTGGCAAAAATAAGTTTTTAGAAGCCTCTCAAAACATTTTTTGATTTCATATTTTGGTAAATTTAGATGACATTGTCCTTTCTCCCACATGTGAGTCTTGACCTGATCACCATTTACTCAGTCTCGTGTACATTAACAAATAAACTTAAGCAGCTTTTAGTAAAAATTGTACTTTTCACTGGAAGCTGAAAACATTTATAATGAAAATTGAGTTCACTCTTCTTTAATAAATGAATTATCAACAGTTACATGTTTTGTTAGTTATTTAAAATAAAAAAAATATGAATATTTCAAAGAAACCCCACAGACAACAAACGTCTTTGTATTTTTGTGTTGTATCTTCACAAAAAAAAAAAAGAATAATGGTTAGTCTTTTGGTTTTAAGTAAGCATGTATTTGAAAAAGGACTAAGCATAAATACAAAAAAAAAACAGCATTTTGTATCCTGGTTTTATTTTTATCAACAGAAAAATATCTGTTATTGGCAAAAAAAGTTTGTATTTCATGTTTTGCTTTACTTTTAATTGATTATTAAGAAAAATACTCTTACTTCTTTGAAGTAATACTAATTTGGAGTAACGTACTTTTATGAGTTCCATTTTGGTCCACTCTGCATTCCTCACTAAAATAGTGGGGTGTGGGGTTTAAGTTACTCTTCTCTCACTGGATGTGTTGTTTACATAATTTTAATATTATATAATTTGTTTTTCTCTTGTTTTATATAATTTGTCTTGTTTTGTCTTATTTTGTTAGTCTACACTTTTTTTTACTTGTCCAAAATAAAAAGGTTACTACTACTACTACTAATAACAATTTTGCATTACACCACTCATGTTAAAATGAGTGGAATGTCATGTGACAAACTATGCAGAGGCTATAAACGACAGACACTCATTCATTTTACCTCCTTGTGGACTTTTTGCTGAAATGCCAGTTCAACCTCCAGGTTTTCCTCCTGCTTCTCCAGTTTAATTCGAGCTGAGTTATCCATCCTGTGACACATGGACATAACAAAAAAGTGTTGAAAAACTGTTAAATTAGGCCACATTCCAGAGTTGCTGATTTTTTTGGTTTCGTTTTAATTTTTTGCCATAAGCCTTACAGGACGTAAAGTCTCTATGTGGAGCTCTGTTTGCTTCCTGGCATCCAGAGCTTCATAATATTTGGCCTTCAGCACATCCAGCTGGCTCAGCTTTGCTTCCTTTTCTGCCAAGGAAAAATTCTGCAGGGACACAATTGTCAAAACTGAAATGGTGCAGTTACAATCAGTTTGTGATGGGTTCTGAAGTCGACTGGTTTCTCACCCTCTGCTCCTCTCATTTGCTCCGGCCTCCCTGTTGGAAGCTCCTTCAGTGCAGGAACGCGTAGAGCTGCCTCAGGCTGGATGTTCTTTCATAGGAGCTCTTCAAGGCTTCAATCTCAGCCTCCAAAAGGTTGTTTTTGGATTCCAATGATCGAACCTGTGCAAATAAACACAATAGTGAAAGACCTGCCCAGTTTTCAGGCTTTGTACTGTAAATAAGCCATACTCAGGAGTAAAAGCATCAAACACAGAAAAGGTTTTAAGGTTTGTCATAGTGTGAACGTGACAGCCAAGCAAAAGCTGCATATTCGACTTATAAATCTTTGTATCTTGCCTTTTCAATATAAACTGTCAGACGATCATTGAGAACAACCATCTCCTGCCTCTCATTGGTGCGTGTCAACTTGAAGGCCTGGTTTTGTGCTGCAGCCACATCCAGATCCATCTTATTCCCGGTTCCATGGGCAGCCTCACAAAGCCCCCATGCTTGAACTGCTGCAGAACCCAAAAATAATGGTGTAAGTGGCTTTTATGTTGTGGGCTTTTTGTGTAGCTGGCTGAGGTGGTGACCTACCTTGTCAGTTTTTGCTTGGTGAGGGCTCTGTGCCCCCCCAACTTCCACCCGCCACTTCGGTTGAAGCTGGCTGAGCGGTGGCGGTTCTCTCTCCTGGTGGGAGAAGGACTGGACCCCAGTGGGATGTTGAGGTATATTGTCCTCAAAACAACGGCTGTATGAAGACATCCTCTCCGGGCTTCGGCTCATAGGTTGGCTTTTAAGTTGATGCAACTGTAGTTGGAAACTGGAAATGGTCCATCGCTTCTTCTGTCAGTCTGAGGAGGTGGGGTCTTTATACGCTTCTTGGCCCTTCCCCTAACACTACAGTGAAATGCTGAACCCTTCCATACCAAGTATGAATGCCTCCACAGGCATCTATCAACAACAAGCCAAATAATTTGGCCTATAGGCTGTTGAAAGAACATTGTGCTTCGAATGATGAAGGACTTGATTAATTTTGAAGTAAAAGTAATTTAAATTTGGATAGAGTACTTTCAATGTAAAGGACAAGAAAAATGCACAATACAAACTGATTTTTATGTCTTAATTACAATAAAACAAGTAAAACATTTGAAAAAACAGAACACCACTGACTTCATGAAAGGCTAATTGAAAATAAATAAATAAAATAGAATACAATTTCCTGTTTTTCTGAAGGGCTACTAAATTTTTTTAGACCCAAAGAAAAATTGTCTGCAATCGCTGATCGCTAAAAGTCAAAAGTCCTTAGTTGCTGCTTTTTGTTTTTTAAATATTAATAGACTATATTAAGGATAACCCTTTACACAATGTAGAATAACTATAGCCAAAATAAAATAATTGAAAAAAAACAAACAAAAAAAAACTTGTAGTTGACTTAACCACAAACAAACATGGTATAAGACTGTAGTCACCCAAATGCCTTAATATTCATTTGATTTTAGGAGAAAATCAATGAACCCTTTGAAATAAAGGATTATCCTTTATAGCATCATGCTATGTTTATTTGACCACTTTCTTTATTTCCTTTTTCCCTTTTGTTGCTTGAAAACATCATATACTAGCCTCATCACATCTAATTTAAACGTCTAAACATGGTAAATGGAATTTTAAACAATTAGTTTTATAAATGTTTTAATCATGCAAAACATGTGACTATACCCTCTCTGAAGTAATCGTGTTTCCCGACATTTACAGGAGACTGCGGAACCAATCTTTGGGCTCGTCGGAACGTTATTCGTGATACACCAGCTCTGCCACTTTGATTACTTTTCTCGCTCTCTCCGCTCCTTTGTTGGTTAAAAAAACACAATTTTCCTTTCTCTAAATTTCTACCTCAACTGCAGTGATGGCGGGTAACTTCTGGCAGAGTTCTCATTAGTGAGTTTTTGTTAAAATATTATCGATGTTTTGTGTGTTTTTGTCGTAATCATCAGCCGCTTCGCTTGTGTGAGGCCTGCTATTTTTTTCTACGTTGAAGCTAACAGTTTACTTATAGCATTGTGGTGTAAAAATAAATAAAAATAACACTTTGGGAACACTCTGTAACTAAAAATGTGGACTTTCTTTGCTTTGAGCTCCAGCATGGTTCTTGTTTCCGTTGGGTTTTGTTGATGCCGTCACGTCAGGAGCTTGTTTAGTGAATTTGACCTGTTTTAAACGTATGTATATTTTCATATAAAGTAATCTTGCTTATCTTTTAAAGTCTGCAGTGGGTCTTGGATAAACAGGACCTCATAAAGGAGCGCCAGAAAGACCTGAAGTTCCTCTCGGAGGAGGAGTACTGGAAGCTTCAGATTTTCTTTGCAAATGGTGAGTTTTTTTTAATGCATTCATGCAGGTTTTGGTTCTGTTTCCGGGTCTGTTTGAAAACATGAGAATATCTTGAATAGTCACAAACAAAACCTAAATCACACACTTCAAGTAATGTATTTCATTTGGTATTTTTCAGTTATCCAAGCTCTGGGTGAACATCTGAAGCTGCGCCAACAGGTCATTGCTACTGCAACTGTGTACTTTAAGCGCTTCTATGCCCGGTAAGGAGCTCGAAACACTTTTTCCATAGGTGAAGCTGTTGGTATTTTACACGTTTGTGCTGACAGCTCATGGAGGGTAAAGTGTGAACATATTGGGCAGCCCTAATGAGATTACATCAGTGTTGATGACAGTTTCATTTCTGCAGAGCATCAACAGCTTTTGTGGCCGGGAGCGGATAAGTTGGTCTGGCTTATTGAACCCTGTAACAAAAGGTTGTCAACATGATGTATCAATGAGTAAACAAAGGAATGTTTACTTATGTTATTCAGGGCTCCAGACTGCGACCAATTGGTCGCATTTTGCGACCAAAATTCGGGGGGCTGTGAGATGAAGGTGAATCTGCAGCAAGACTGAAGGACAACAGTTGGAGTTGTCTTTAACATTCAATTTTGTTTTAATATTCCTCTCCCACTTAGTATGATCTGTGTTATTATATATTTTATGATTATTTTAAGGTTTTGTAATGCATGTAGCCTTTTTTAATGAATTGGTATTTTAAATTATTTTAATTAATCACTCAACTACAAAAACCATCAGGACACATGTCCCATAATGCATTGTTTTGTAGTCTGTAGGGCAGCTTTCGGTCAATTCAGTTTCCAGCTGTGTCCGGGTAGGTTTGCCCCTTGCTCCCACCCCTTTCTTGCGATATTTTTGTTTTGATTGACAGTTGATGTTGGAGCAAAAACAAAAATATATGTCACACACCAGGTGATCTGTGCAGCGTTAAGTCCACCAGGGTGATCTCAAACATGCTTATTCTGCATCTTGGCTGCACCTATTTGGTGTCACAAAGATAAATTTCCATCCGTTTTCTTTACTATTTGTACTGTCATGACAGTGATGGTGCTGTCAGTTTACCTGTTGGTGCATCTTCAAAAGTGCAGAATAAAATGTGACACTGAATTTGAAACAGCACATTTTAATTTCTGCATCTATTATTTAAGTATTTATTAGTAATACAATGGAAATTAGTAGATTTGGTTAGCATGTTGATTTACGGTATGCGCCCCTTAATTTTCTGGTTGTGCCCCTAAATTCTTCAGTTAGGGGCCACAGTGCTCCTAGTGAAAATAGTTAGTCTGGAGCCCTGTTATTAGCATAACAGTTAGGAAGGCAAAAAAAAAAAAAGACTTTCCTCTTTTGTTTTAAATTCTTTCCCCCTACTATTCTGTGCTTACTACCCATTTAGCCGCACGATTATCTTTGGCTACTCTTACTTTTTGACGTCTTCAAATTTTTTTCCCATGATCTGTTTGTTTAATATTTAAATACCTTGTGTCATTTTGCAGGTATTCTCTGAAGAGTATAGATCCGGTGCTCATGGCTCCCACTTGTGTGTTCCTGGCCTCTAAAGTTGAGGTATAAATTTGGTGGAATCATCTTTAACATTTCATGTTACATTTCATTTTTAATCATAAGTGAGAGACATTTTGGCGTCTTCAACTGCGTCTTTAGTACACACAATAATCTGTTTTGTATTGCTTATTTTCCTGTAGGAATTTGGAGTCGTATCCAACACCAGATTGATCTCAGCCGCCACCTCTGTATGTAAGTGACCCAAATTGCGGATCTCAAATTTAAGTTTTTCCTGTTTTCATTTGGAGTTTCCAGCAACACAGATTTTTTTTTCTTCTGTTTTTCGTAGTAAAAACAAGATTTTCTTATGCCTTTCCAAAGGAGTTTCCTTACAGAATGAATCATGTGAGTAAAACACAGTGGAACTAATCCGATTACGTCTGTGATTTACGAAAAAGTTAAGAATCAAGAACAAATCTGACGACGCAGAAAGTTGACAGTAAATGGCATCAAGATTTACTCGTTTAAGTTTCAATAATTCTCACGGCAGAAGGTGAGGTCACATCAAACTGCTTCCTCTGCAAAGTTATTTATGTGCTGCCTTGCAGCTTACCGAGAAGCCCTTAGACTGTATCACAGTGTTGCCACATTACTGCCTATCAGTGCGTTAGATTCCTCAGCTAATGTTCACACTCTGCTGACAAAAAAAAAGTCAGTCAGGAGGCTTGCTGCTCAATGCTTTTGCCTCGCAGATCTCCAAAGTTTCCAGAACAGGACAGCTCTGACGTAATGCTATATAAGCTATGGGGGGGGGCACAAGGGGGGGTCACACAGCAGAGATTGAGGTAGCAGAGGGCCGTGACTCGTAAACATTATTCATCTTGTGGACATTGGACACATAGTAAAAGTGTGACAATGATGAAGTGCGAAGCTGTTAAAAGCAAACAAAGTCATCATCCATACAGCAGGAGGTCAAAGGTCAGTCTGATGAGATGATTTAATAAAAATGAATTGACAAACTTTCGGGGGCATTTTCAAAGTGAAAACATGATTAAATGTCTTTTTGAAATTATTCTTAACCTCTTTCTTGTTTTCCCCCCCCAGATTCTAGAATGTGAGTTTTACCTTTTGGAGCTAATGGTGGGTGGAAATCTAGATAAAAAGGATGAGTTGATTCATGGAGAGAAGAATTGATCCTTGATTGGCTTCCTTTTTCAGGACTGCTGCCTGATTGTGTACCACCCCTACAGACCTCTGCTGCAGTATGTGCAGGACATGGGGCAGGAGGACATGCTGCTGCCACTAGCATGGTACGTTCTGCCTCGTTTGAACAAAACCCATTGATGTTAGCTTATTTTTACGCTGGAAGGCTTTGCATTGTTTTCTGCCTTTACCAGGCGAATAGTGAACGACACGTACAGGACAGATCTGTGTCTGCTCTACCCTCCCTTCATGATAGCTTTAGGTAAGAAATGCCTCTTAGGTTTTGAAAGTAGAGCAGTTTAACTCGCATTTCAAAAAGATGGATTAATTACTACATCTGTTCCTCCATCAGCTTGCCTACATGTGGCCTGTGTGGTGCAGCAGAAAGATGCCAGGCAGTGGTTTTCCGAGCTCTCCGTGGACATGGACAAAGTGAGATCATCACCTTACTTTGATGTTCTTGTTGCACGCTTGGCTTTAAATGGGTGTGTGTGTGTTTGTGTGTGTGTGAAGATCCTGGAGATCATCCGCGTCATCCTGAAGCTCTACGATCAGTGGAAGAATTTTGACGACAGGAAAGAGATAGCTGCTGTTCTAAACAAGATGCCCAAACCTAAACCGCCTCCTACCAGGTACGTTTGGAGTCCTTTTTTCTTAACGGCTTGTTTAAATCTTTTGAAAGTTTGTATGGGAGTTGGACAAACATGGACATTTAACAGGAGCCATATTATTATCAGAAAACACAGAACGGTACATTTCTGGGAGGGAGATAGGTTTCAGGTATCGAATGCGTGTCAAATGCGCCGCCTTTGATTTTACACATGTAAAATTTACTGCAAAGTGGGCCTGCAATAAACTAAATGTATTGCCATTGCAATATCAGCCTGTGCGATATGTGTACCGCAAAAGACGACACACTGCGACAAATGGTGACCTTAAAATGTTTACACAGCGCAAAAGAATCTCATGGCAGATTGAAGTAGGTCAAAAGTCAAAAACGGCCCTTTACCCAATCAAATGGAGCCCTTTTATGGTAGATGCCCACTTCCTATGTAGAAGTGGGTCATTTGGAGCATAATATGTTTTATTTCATCCAATTAAACGGTTGCATTGAAATGGAAATTAGTTTTATCACAAGTCGTCGACATTGCAATATTGATCACATTGCAAGTTTTACTCCTATCGTGCTGCCTCACTGCAAGACGTTTGTCCAAAAGCTATTTTGTTGTCATAAATTGTGACACGTTTTCTACTTCATGTCAGTGAGCTGCTTGTTGTTTTCTCCCCGCAGTGACGGCGATCAGAACTCCAATGGGAACCAAGGCAATTCTTATAGCCAGTCTTAGCTGACAATCTCCATCTTGATGGAAACGTTTAGACTTTGGGACGAGTGGGAAATTCGTAAACACAGCACAACCCTTTTTTTAGTGTCAGATGAACGCAGCTGCTCTTTTTTAACATCGACGGGCAAACTCCGGAGAAGCTGGATCTGCTTTCCCCAAACAAGCACCTACAGGAATGGCTCCAGTAACGGCAGATTTGTGACCCAGCAGCATCGTCTCGACACTCTGACTTGAACTGAAACTGAAGGAACTGAAATGATCCTGACGTCCTTGAACTGCCCAGAGGAGCGAATCATTTCACAAGAAGCTCCGAGGGATTTGTTAAAACTTGATCACAAGTGGAGTGAATGTGTGAGTTCCAGGTGAGACGCAGGCCTGTGTGAGTTTTCCTTCCTCAGGGATTTCAGTAATCTTGTAAAATCAGAGGATCTTTGTGCTGTTGCTGTGGATTTGATCGGAAATCCTGGTGATGCAAGTCGGCCCTGTGGAAAGGCTCTGTGCTGCTTTACTGAAGCACTATGAGAGAAAGAAGCCCAAACCAGACCCCTCTTCATGATACTTCTTTAACTTCTTTTTTTTTTGTTTGTTTTTTCTTTAATTCTTTATGTGTAAATAGCTGTATTTCATATTTTTGCCAACCCGAGCAAAATTCTGATTGTTTTTATGGTTCAAATAAGTGTCCTGTTTAACAACGCTGTTTACCTTTTAGGTTTTTTAACTTCTATTTTGTCCCCTTTTTATGTTTGACACCGATTAAATGGCAAGCTTGTAATGTTTGAGCATATGTCTGTTTTTGTGAAGTGATCCTGTAAGAGCTGCGTGAGCACTGCCATCAAGACAACATGCTGAAAAGCCTTAAAAAATAAAAGCTGCTGAAAAGATCCTCAGAAACGGCACACTGTCTCCATCTAGGGCAGTTATAACATGGTTTAGGTTTTTTTTAAATCAGCTTAGACTAGTATAGGTGGTGGAAACAACAAAAATATTTACTTGGAGAAGAAAAAACATTTTTCTCTATACAATGCAAATTACATGGACCTGATTAATTTAAGGAAAGTCTTGTGCTGCATTAAATGGCTTTTCATTCAGGAATGTTGCCCTGGTATTCTGATTTATTCGACAAGACAAAAGCTTTGTATCTGACCTAATTATTCCTGTTTGTGTTTAATATTCTTTGGATTTATTACCACAAAACTGTTTTTATTCACATTAAAGGGCCCACCGGCTCTTATTGCTGGCATCATGTGATGGACTTTGGAGAATTTTTTCAGTAAAACTGCAGTGTTATATCTATTTTTGTGTAACTTCAATGTCAGCTCAATGCTGCAGCTTTAGAAGGACCCCTAGAGGTGAATAAACAACATCCGACAGTTTAAACCCCAAAAAAGAAATGCACCAAATACCTCTTTTTAAAATTTACTTGACTAATAAGTTATTTTTTTTCCAATTAGGGTTCTGTTGTTGGTTCTTTCTATTCGTTGCTCCGTGAATTGAAATATTAGAACAGTTAGTTCTCGTGACGTCATCAACTGCATGAAGCTGCAGAGCGCAGCGGAAACAAGACAACTTCCTTCAAAGTAAGATTCAAAGCATTTGAAATTTGTTATAACTACTGACTGATCAAAGCTAGCAAATATTAAATATTGAATTATTTTTATTCAGTTTTAATCGGTGTTGCATACAGTTTGTTTTTTACTTGAAGGTAAATTGATCATTTTTTTCTGTGGCCATCATTCTCATCAATTTAGCACTATTTGTTCTTTTTCTTGTTTATTGATAAAAAAGGACGGTCATTTTTGCTAAACTAAGATTGCATGCAGTAAGCATATTTTGAATTAAGTTGTTTGGGTTTTAGCATTGCCATCCTTGCTAAAATAAATAAATATATCAGCAAAAACACGTTTTATTTTGAAAAATCAAAAACGGAATTGAATTTTCAGGGCGCTGCACTTCACACAAATCAAGGAAGACGGGTCAGATCAGAGGGCTTCAGGCGGGCTTCAATGAAAGCCAGCTCCGCCGAGCGGAGAGGCCTTCGACGGGATGTTTGCGTCCACGCCGCCGTCCCCAGAGCCCCAGCTCTGCCCCCGCCTCTGCCGGCACCCATGAAGCCCCCGCCGATGAAGGCCCGAGCAGCCAAAGTGAGGCGGAAAGTGTCCGGAGACACTGAGCATGTACTGGCGCGGCCGGCCTGCGTTAACAGGCTCCTGTGTGATTGATCTTGGCCAGAACCAGATACAGGTGCCCTCCGGGTTTCTGGGTTCCGATGACCAGCTGCCTTTTTCTGGGTGCATCATCGCGTACCCTCTGCACCACCACGGCGGGATAATGTCAGCTTTGGGCTCGGATTCGTGGTGGCGGAAAACCTTGTATTTGACCGGAGGGGCTCTGCTCGCTGCCGCTGCCTATCTGCTGCACGAACTGCTGGCCATCAGGTAGAACGAACGACAGAGCTCTGAGCTTCTCATGCAGGCCCCGGGGAGCCCCAACACAGGCCGGTGCTGATAGAAATGCATGTAGATTCAAGTGTTTTGATCAGTCTCTTGCATTTGTGCTAATGGTACACGTTACTTAATTTTGTTTGTCTGGGCGGGGCGATAGCTCAGTAACGGGGGTCGTGATGTAACTCACCCCTGTTACAGACACACCTTTGATCTTCACCTTAAATGACTTTTTTACATTAATGATCATCTGTTTTCTTCTAGTTTGGTTTATTCAACTGGAAACGACAGTTTTACAACATGTCTATTTAAATTATATGGCAACCTGTCTCTGGCAGCCACTCTGATTCATGAACGATACAAGTGACATAAGGTTGTGTTTTGCACAAAATCATCCACTTACATTACCAGTTTTCTTACTTTTATTGAGTCCCAAATCATTTTATTATAGGCTTTTGTTTAAATGGCATATTCCTGTGGGCGTTTGTGTGAAATACTATTTAAGAAAAGTTAAAAACTGCTGTATTCCTAGTAAATATCCCAAATCTCTACGGAGGATTCTGATGAAATCAGCTTTCTGAAAGACACAGCTGGCATTTCAGCACCAGAGCGCGGACAGCCCCGCGCGCCACTTTGTTTTTGTTTGTCTTTCAGTTTCAGCACCTGATCAAAGGACAGCTCCCCGCGACTCTGCAGTCTGAATTTGTTCAGAATATGAGATGGCTTTATTCTATTATCTATCCATGGAGTCATATAATGAAGAAGCTCTTAACGTTTGAACTCCAACAGTCTACATGCAATTTAGTTTGTGTCCTTGTGACCTTTTGGCAACTTCCTTTACTATGGTGTCTATTATATGTGTTCATTATAATATAATTAGTGATCATTAATTCACCTTGCTTAGCAGTGCCTCACAGTTGAAAATGTGGTGTTTAATATCTTTTTCTTTACAAGAGAGCAGACTTCTGTCAGAAATATGTGAGATTTGTGACCATTCCTAAATGTAAATAAATGTATATTTTTACTTTAAACAAGGTATGGCTGTGATCAGTTTTAGTTGAACGTTTAGGAACAACTTTAAACATTTTGGACACAACCTTTCTACAATACTGCAAGTCTTAAACCTGTGCTTTTGTATCTCAATTGACTGTAGGAGATTTCTGTTACAGGAGCTCCTGCTGTTTTCTTTTTTACAGTCTCTGTGTGACTTACCGCTCCTGTATCCACAGTAAAGAAGAGGAGCTGGACTCTAAAGATGCTATTATTCTTCATCGTCTCTCCAGGCTCCAATGGGCCCCATCTCTGTCCTCTTCTGCCTTAAACTGGAGACCTACCTCCGTATGGTTGATCTACCCTACAAGGTATAGCATTACATCAGCAAAACCAATTCCATTAAAGTGTTTGTTAGCATCCAAGCCCTCTTAGTGACTCTAAAATCCTGTCTTTTCCCTCTAGAACTCCTTTGATGGAAGGCTTTCTCCTCAAGGAAAGATGCCGTGGATCGAGTACAATCACCAACAGGTCTTTGGGACTGAGTTCATCATTGACTTCTTGGACGAGAGGCTGGGGGTGAGCCTTAACAAGGGCCTCACGCCTCAGGAGAAGGCCATGTCTCGTGCCATCACCAAAATGCTAGAGGAGCACTTCTACTGGTAAGTCCAGAAAAAAGCTCAGGCTGATTTTTTTGTTTGTGTTTGCTGTATTATTTTTAGGTTCAAATTCCTTTTATGTTGTAGCTATACGGTTTTACACCAATATTTGTTAAATGCCACCATGTAGAAGTAACCAAGGTGGTGTAGTTTTAATGGTTTGGGTTGGCTTTGTTTACAGCTGCCATACTTGAACATCTTCCAGTGACTGTGAGCTCAGTTGTTATACGGCCACAAATTGATCAAAGCTACCTTCTAAAGAAAAACGGATCCAAAAGAACTCTAGCACCTCTGCATCAGATGAACTTTTAGGAAAATATTGAAGTTGGTTTCTAGTGACTTGCTTGATGCCACTTCATCTTTAATTACAGATAATTGAGCCAATTATTGCCTGCAGTCATCAGCTTTTAGATTGAAGCTGTTTTGAAACAACGTCAACCGATGAAGCATAAATCTACGTTTATATTGCTGTTTCAGGACTATTGCTTACTGCCAGTGGGTGGACAACTTGGAGGAGACCCAGAAGATGCTGTCGGTGAGCGGACCGCTCAGTGACTTGCTCACATGGATCCTGAGTCACCTGAACAGCGGGATTGTAAAGAGGGAGATGTACGGACATGGGATTGGACGGTTCTCTGCTGAGGAGGTGTACACACTGATGGAGAAGGACATGCGCACACTGGCCACTCTGCTAGGTTAGGACCTTTATTTTTGAAAATATCGATATTTTAGATACGGTGGACTCCTCTTTATCACCGGGGTTAGGTTCTAAAAAATAACCCACGATTGGTAGAGTTACAGATGTTTTAACTTGATGCACTTTTGTCAGACAGACATTGACATTTTCACAATTTTTTTCCTGTATAAACTTTAAAAAGTTCAAACCTTTATAGCAAAATATGTCCAGTATAATGGAATGAAAAGAATATCTGATCACCGATCAAAGATTTATTTATATTTTGGCAAACTGAAGCTATTTTGTACAGGAGAAACGGCCTGGGGCAGATTCATTGACAAGGCCAATCAAAAAGCAGAAAAATTAAATTAAATTAAAAAAAAGAAAGAAAAACAAAAGCATGCAAAGTGGCAGGGAAAGAAATTTGAGAAACAGCAAGAAAACGAAACATGACTCAAAAAGAGTATTTACACTGATCATACTAGTAGGAAAATCAAGTTAAAATTACCAGATTGAAAAAAGTCAAATAAAGATCCAGAGTGCAAGTTTTTTTTTTTCAAATCCACTCCAATAATCTTTTGATCAATTTCAAAAGTGTGCTTTGTGACCTTTTAATTAAAATGAGGTTGTTTTAGCCAAAATGTCATTTTCTAGGACATAGTTTCTTCAGAGCGGCAGTAGTTCATTAGAAATTCACCTCTAAGTTGTGGGCAGGACTGTTGGCACGGAGCAAGTTTGCCTGACTTCCCCATCGTCCCTTTGTTTACATTCTCTCCGCTTAGCTTACAGCCCCTCACAACCCACAACCAAACATTAACGGTACAACAAATAAAGGGGATCAGTATTGGAGCTATCTAGTCGTACAGTTTAGATCCAGATTCCAGCTCAGACGAGGAAAACAAAGATGTACACGGATCTATTTGTCTGACAGTGGATTTGAATGGAACAGAGAGTTTGTGGCCCACCGATTGTTGATTTTAGGTACCACTTACAAGCTTTTTCCAACTCATTTTTTTCATCTGCTCCTGATTCACAACGATTTAAATAAAGACATTTTTCATTTTAATCTTAATTTTCTTTATATGTGTCGTCGATCATGAGAAAAATGCCACAAGAACATGCTAAAAAGACCAAAAAACATAATTTTCATTGGAGTAGGTCTTTAAAAGTAATCTAACCACAGACAAGATTTCTCTTTACCATTTTTAAAAAGTATCTATTTTAATATTTATATCAACTGCCTTCTGCACTCCTTGGTTTTGCTAAGAGTAAACAGTTTGGGCATTAAAGTTTCATTATGATTCTGTAAAACCTGCAGTTAAAATGTGCTGCATTATCTGGACAGAAATACTTAACAAAAATTTTCAGTTAAAACAAAATAAAATAGGAAAAAGCAAACCAATGGGAAAAAGTGCAAATCTACAACGTAAACACAATTCTTTGAATTCTTTTTAAAGCACAATGCTGGTTCTGTTTAAGCAGACTAGGTTTTAAAATGATTTACACTTTGCCTTTTAATATATTTTAATATTTCTGTATTCTTTTTTCATTGTTTGTTTTAAAATAAAACTGTACAAATTATTTTTCATACTTACATTTTACTTCCCCAATAGCTGACATCACTTCTTTTTTGTCAAAATCAGCAGATAAAGGTTTTTAAAATATAGCTCAAGGCTGACCTCTTGTGGTACTGTTTGGCATTACGGTCTGTGCAATTTCACACCAAACTGTTTTCCTCTTTAGGGGATAAGAAATACCTCATGGGCTCCAAACTTTCTACAGTGGACGCGACAGTGTTCAGTCATTTGGCTCCGGCCATGTGGACCCTGCCGGGATCACGACCAGAACAGTTAATCAAAGGTGAGTCTTAGAATTGATTGCTTTCAGGCAGGAATTAGATGATGCTCATCTGTAAAATATACAATTTATTGTACAATATTTACAAATCATAAGAAATTTAAAATAAATAAATAAATAAAAAATAATAAAAGAAAAAAAAGAAAGAAAAAAATGAAATTATGAGAAATACTTTAAAGGCATCATGTATGATCATGTAAAAACTCTTGAGAAGACATTCTGAAAGATTTTACACTAGTGAACCCAAGAACAATTGTTTTTAAACTAAATTTTACACGCTAAAAATTAAAATTAAACAAAAAAATGGGGTTAAAAATGTCATGGGATGAGAAATCATTTTTTTAAGGACAAAAACCATTGAAACGATATTTTTGTCTCACTGAGCTCTTTTCTCGTCGCAGGAGAGCTGATTAACCTGGCAATGTACTGAGAGCGCATCCGCCGCAGGTTCTGGCCGGAGTGGTTCGTTGACCTGGAAGACTTCAGCTACGACGACGTCACTGACCGCAGTGATTCCAAACTTCCGACCGGCCTCTACTCCCCGCACGGACTCATCCCGCGATTAATAATTGCCACGCACGCCTACACCTCGCACACGCCCACACCCCAGGAGCCGCCGTCGCCTGTCAGCGACCCCACAGGTCACTCTCTGTATGACTCTGACATGGACACAGAGTGTTCTGAGATAGATGCGCTCAAGTGTTGACGAAAGACACACTTTTTGCACACTCCACTGCAAAGGGAGGAGCTGTGTGCTTCTTCTTCTTCCTTGCACCCACCCTTCTGTGAGCAGGAAACAGCTGGGGGCTGTGATTAGTGTTGCCTGAGTTGGCGAGGATAAAGGAACATAGAGCCAAGTCAGCAGGAAACGCATAAAACCTAAAAACGGGATTAAAATATATAGTTTGACAGCGTAAAATAAAAATGAGAAAAATCAAAAAAGGATGCTGCTGCTGAAAAACTCTTCCATGCGTTTGACACCATCCAGCCACAGCCTTTCGTCCTTGTTGCAATGTTGTTTCCATGGCAACTGCATTCCTATGTGCCCGCTACCATAGTCCAGCGTGATAACCTGCACCACTCCAGCTTTGTGTGAGTTCTGACTATTAAGAAAAACAATCCAGACTCATGGAGATGCATCTCTGTTGTAAATATCTCAAGAATCTGACAGAATTTTCCGATTGAATCACTAGAATATTTTAACATTTTGTGAATATAAGCAGTAAAGACCACCTGAAGAACAGATAATCCGCTCTTTTATTATGAAATACTGTAAATAATGCAGGTGATTTATCTTTAAAGCATCTTTGGTCTGGGATGGAGACCACAAAGCCCACTCTGCTGTCCTTGGATCAAAATAATTTACAGCTGTTTACAGACAGTTAGTGCCTGCTGCCCATTTGTCATGCGGAGGGGTTACGCTGTGAAACCAAGGAAGCGTTTTAGGAACCATGCTTTCATTTGTGCTTTAGTTTGCCCTAAAGTTGCCCTGCAGTCGAGCCAAGGTACGACATCTGAGAAGGTAAAAGAGCAGGGCAGGCCTTTAAAAGTCCATCTTTACCATACAATTTTAGCTGTTCTCTTATTGTTTTTTGGTCAGTGTCTGTGACTAAAGCAGCCACACAAGTGCAAATAAAAGATCTTGAAAAAGAACTTTTTAGTTTTTAAGTAAATGTGTTGCTTCAGAAATCAGCAGGAGAGAAAATCTGCAGGGATTCATTTGATGTCAGACTAATACAACAGATTATGTGAGGGTCGGGGTTAAATGTTCATGTGTGTTTGTCATGCAGCAGATGCACATACAGCAGTATAGCTGGGCCATGCTGAGGCATTTTAAGGTGCTTCTGGCGTTTGCTTCTTTCCGTGCCACATTTGTGGCTCAAGCTTGGAGGCTGGAGTTGAACTTAAATGACATGCATGCGTCTTTTACCGACATTACTGCTCAATAAAAATCAGGGGGGAAAAAGAAAAAAGTCACTTCTGTGGAAGAAAATTCTCACATAGGAGAAAAAGATGAGGTGATCTAAGCTTGTGGGATGAAGAAATTGATGTTTCTTCTGTCAGTGAACGATCCATAAAACATAATATAGAGATATTTCAAAGCAAATTTATAAATTACAATAAAAACCCCAAATATTTAGAAAAAACGAGAAAAATCCGTCTTCTGAACAGGCATTTGGAATGTCCCAGAGATGATATATAGTGACATTTTTTCTTATAACCATATAGCTATAATAAAAATGATTTATGGTAGATTTTTAATGTTATTTTTTTATAGGTGTTTATTTATTGTATGATAATGTAGAAATGAAATTGAAAGCATTCTGTTGTTTTTTCTCTGAACAATCATCATGTGTGTGAGCTACAAGACTTTATTCAATGTCTTAAATTCCTTAATTCATTTCTGTTGCCTTCTTCAAACAAAAGTCAGAATTTGTTGGAAATGAAGTTACATTACAGGAGTGCCAGTATTTGATTTTCTGTTGTTTTTTTTTGTATAATTGTATGATGTTTGTGTTTTTTTAGCTACAAGGTGGATTTTTTATTTCCCTTTTTTCTTGTTTTGGGTACGTTGGAGGAAAAAAATACTGTCAGACTAAATGTACTGATGTGTGTTTTGGTGCAATATTTTCCCATCTTCTCTAAATCCACATTACATGTGCTGACAAACTTCTTGCTGCTTTTTATTTTATTTTTTTTTTTTTACTTGATGCTCAGAACGTTTACTTTACTGGTTGAAGTTTGAAGAAACCTTTCTCCGAGGTACTTCCTGTTCAGTTTAGGCTGAGAGGCTGAACTGACTGATCCCAGATCAGCGTGTCCTCACCTGTCGCAGGAGAATCTGTCACCGGTATCCATGACCTCCTCTGTTTGTCCTCGTGCTTCAGAGCGTTTAAAAGGTCACCATCAGGGTTTGCTTTTCCCGCCAGCATTTCTGCTTGTAGATTGTAGAAGCCATACTGCGTTGTCTCCTCGTGTTGTGTGGGATAAGATGTGGAATTTCTTCAAAATTGTAAATAGGAGAGCCAGGAAAAATAAATATACACAAGAATATATCAAATATAGTGCAGAATAAAGCTCTCTGTGAGGTTGGAATCAAAGATTCTCGTGAATGTATCACAAGGAGAGACAGAAGGCTGAACAGAAAAGATTCAACTGAAATATTTCAATAAAGCTGTGATCCTTTCATTTGGCTCGACTGCATTTTTGTGCATTAATTCTCCTTTAAAAGTGTTCACAATCAACATTTAGTAATGGGTGCACTCGGGTATGACCCTGTCTTTTAATCCCTGATTGTTTTATGAGAACACGGAGCAGAAGGATTAACTCTGTTCTCCTTTTCTTTGTTCTCGGAGCTCTGCAGTAACAGAAGAACAGCCCAAAGAAAGGAAGGATCACATAGTGGTATGGAATCGGGTGAGAAATAGGCGTCGAAAGGGGAGAAGTAAAATAAACAGATGATAGTTGTTTGTGGCCTTCAGTAGAACTTAAAAAAAAAACATGAAGAGGAATCCCCTCCATGAGAGACGACAAACCTCTGACAGACATGATGGCAGACAGTCTGAAGAGACGGCACACGATCTGAGGCTGTGCAACATGCTGCATGCCCACCATGCATGATGAGCATGCATGCATTATTATCATGCATGGTGAGCATGCATGGTGGCCGAGGTGAGGCCTTGTGTGTTTGAATATGGAAAAGATACCTGTATGTGTGTGTCAGCCCATAAGGAGGATAGATGTTGGTTTACTGATGAATGTCAGAGTCCAGCTAACTGGATCCTCCATAGATCTGACTTCATCCAAACACACAAATACTGACATACAGAATGAAATAAATACACATGTTGTGAAGGAACTTTTTTTTAATCACACACTTAAAACACATTTTTTTATGGGTACTGGTTTCATTTTAACCAAAATTATGCTATTATTATTATTATTCCTGAGTTTAAAAGACAACCAGCAAAAGTGAATACTGTTTTAAACTACTATTTCTTCATTGTGATTGGCTAAGTAAGCATTTAATCATGAATATTTAGTAACATTTATTATGACCTGGGATTTAATGTTGACAAACGTTTTTTCTGGGCAGGCAGAAAGTGTTTTTAAATTCTTTCTGTTTTATGAAAAATGAAAAGTATCCTATTTCCTTATTTTTATGTATTTATTTATTTATTTATTGCATTTGAATTCAATATTATTATGAAGGTTTACAGAATGCAGGCCGATTGGTTGGCTCTCAGACGTTTTCGACCTCACCAAAATCTATACCTCTTTAGCCAAAAGGGTGGACACCCCTGACTTGAATCCTCTGTAGTTGCTATAACAAGATTTGACCAGTAGGTGGAGCAAGTGCATCTTCTGATCTGGGCATTGATCCGCTCGGTTCTACTTTGAGGAGAACAGACTAAGATTTAGCCTGAAGGAGAAAAGAAATAAATATAAAATATTTTTCATTTTGTGGTTTGACTTCCTGACACCAGAGTTGCTGTGCTGGGGCTTATATTGTTTAAAGGATTCTATTCATTCTGGGTTAAGTCAGATGAAGGCCTGATCAAATGAAGTTCCGCAGCTGTTGTCAGGAGCTGCACTTTTTGCCCAATAAAAACATGCAAAAAAATATGTTTACTTAGGTAACTATTCCAGTTATTGTACCATGCATTCCTGCACAAGCATGAATGTATTTCTACTATTAAGATCCCAGGCCTCTCTGTGACACAATAACTGCACGTTTGCAGATTATCAGCCCTGACATCTGCAGCAGCGGCAGGACGCTTTCAAGAGAGCGACTGATATAATCCATGACCACAATGAGGAGACCTGGACGACCAGTGTGACCCCCAGCTCAATAAGAAGCAAAGCCGCGTTTGTAAAAAACAAATACGATTTAATGACAAAGAGCATAGTATAGAAATTGTGCAACTGCTGATTTGATTTCCCTTTGTTTTGATCACAGATTTCAGGTCGATGCTATACATTGTTTTGGTTTTTACTGACCCCCGCTGCCCCCCACCTCACACCAGAAACTCAACTTCATCTGGAATCACACGTGATGCGTTTGAGATTATTGGAATTCTGGGCCTCCTTTCAATTAAAGATCGATAATATACAGAAATCTGCCCAGTGTGGCATAAGGTTAAATTAAAACACAGTTGATTAAGAAAGAAATAAAAAATAAAATATAATATTTTGATTTAAATAATTTAGGTGAATTTGAGTTTCTGGCTCCATATTTGTGTTAGAATTTGGTGAAACAATTTCGTTTCTTGGAGATTAAACTCCACCCGTGCAGATCAGGTTAGTAATCACAGGATTTTGGTGGCACAAAAACACGGATGCGTGTTGGTGCTTCTGGCACAAACACACAAACAAACAAACGAACAATTATAGTCACCGAAACAACCAAAGGAATAAAACAAATATATATTGAAACACAACCCCACTCGTCCTGTTCACCGTGAGGAACAGAGTCAGACAGTTGAGGCCTCTGTGGCCAGAGCTGGTAAAGAGGATCAAGTCACTTTTGGGTTTTATTTTTTTCTACTATAGGCAGGAAGGGCTGGGGGTCTGTGAGTTTTTCCAGCCTATACAGTCTCGGTCTTTTAGAAATCACAGCATCTTGGAAAAACAAAAAGCAAGAAAAAAAAAGAATCAGGCGCAAAGAAGCGTCTGCGCGCAACAGAATGCAGCTCGGTCATCCATCATCATACACCTATAGTAGAAATTATTATTATTATCATTACATATTAAGATATATTTCGTATTATCACCAGGTTAATATAAAAAAATATTTAGAGAAATATGCTGCAACGTCATAAATTCTGGATTTTCACACTTATACAACATGAAATAGTGCAATTCTATAATAATAATAATAATAATAATAATAATAATAATAATACTCTCCTGTGCTGCTGTTTTCTGCTGCAGAACCCCCGTCTGTTTTGTTGTGATGGAAACATGGCGTGCGTCGTGCGTCCCCGCACCCTGCTACCACCGCCTCCAGCCTCTAACTATTTTGTGTTTCCACCTGCAGACCCTCCATCATATCCCGGTTTCTCCTTTTGACACAATGAGTGGCGCCTCAGTGAAAGGGAGCTACAGAAAGGCGCATTGCTTTTTATCCCAATTTTGTTGTCTTTCATTCTTTTTTTTTTTCTTTTGTTAGCACATACTAGCTCAAATCAGCTCGCCGGGAGAAACCTCTTACATCGCTGCAATGAGCATTTAGCGCCTCGGTGCCACTCCATGTCCCCGCTGTGTCCTTCCCACATCCACACCTGCTGTTCCAATCGGTCCAGCGCAGAGAATTAAATAGGAAAGGAGGGATTACGCCTCCGTTTGGGGTCCGTGTTTTTCCAAATGACGCACGGGGTCGCTACCGGGAGTCTGGTCTCCGTAGGGAGGAGGGTGTCCTTGCACACGTCCTCCCCTGCTATCTGCCCCCAGCGGGCGTCATCCCCTTCTCCTTCTGCTGCCGGTTACAAAACCAACCCTTACCAATTTTCTCCAGTTGCAGGCTATCCGCTGTGAGTTGATTCAGCCGCCTGCTCATACCAGAAATGGCTTCAGAGTACCTTTTTGACGCCCACCTCATGGAGTCCTCTTTTCCTCCCCTGCGCTGCGATTTTATCCAGGCTGGTGGGGCTCCCCGACGTGGAGTCCGCCTCCTCCAGCCACTTGTTCAACAAGGGCTTGAGTTTGCACATGTTTTTGAAGCTAAGCTGAAGAGCCTCGAACCTACAAATGGTGGTCTGAGAAAAAACGTTTCCATAGAGCGTCCCCAGAGCCAGTCCCACGTCCGCCTGCGTGAAGCCCAGCTTGATTCGCCGCTGCTTGAACTGCTTGGCAAACTGTTCCAACTCGTCAGAGGTCGGCGTGTCCTCGTCCGACTGGTCCTGATGGCCCCCGTGCTGGTGATGGTGGGAAAGAGACTGATGGTGGGCCCCGGGGCCGCCCCCGTGCTCACTGAGGTGCGGACTCTGGCTGTGGTGCTCCTCATCCCGCAGGGGGTGGTGGTGCATTCCTCCTTGCTCTCCTCCCGGCATTAGAGCAAAGCCGGACTGGGAGTACGTCAGGCTCTGGCCCTCAGATGTCGCCATACCGGAGATGTGCGTTGTGGCTGTGCTGGTTCGCCATGCTCTGGCGTCGTGATGCGCTTGCTGGTGCGCTAGGTGAGGGTGTCGCTGTTGCTGCTGTTGCAGACTGCTGGAGTTCTGCAGCTCCTCTCGGTCACTGTCATGCAGTATGGGCCGTCCTGGTCTCCGAGGGGACTTGATGGCCAGGGCGCCCCACTGTCACTATGAGACAGCGCCGTTATCCACTGGTGTGCGTGGCTGAGCGGATGCCCACCACCTGGTAACGTGCCGTAGTCGCTTTGGAGCAGGGTGTGCGCGTCTCTGTATGCTGCCGCCTGCTGCATGCTCCCAGACTCCGAGTGAGGCGGCGGCGCGCTGCTGGGGGTGGTGAGCACGCTGTAGTGGTTGGACGTTGCGGTCGCCATAACTATGTAGAACAGAGTGAAAGCTGGAGCTAAAAGGAGGCTGCCTTTGACAGTAACTCTTTTGCGCCACGGGGCAGCAAGGCGTCTCTCCAGCATCTCCCGGGCGCTGTGCCAAGGGGACGCAGAGGCGCGCACCTGTGGTCCGCCTCGCTCCGCTCTTTATTGGCCAAGAACGGTTGACAGATGTAGTTACCCCTGACAGCACCCCGCTCATTGGTCACGGGAGATTGTACAGAGACCCCAATCACTCTGCCTAACAATACAAGCAGTCCTGCAGCACGCTGGAGCGCAAAACAGAAGGGGAGCGTAGCAGCTGAGTGCTCAAAGAAAAGGCAAAACTTCTGTTTATTTATATATATATATATATATATATATATATATATATATATATATATATATATATATATATATATATATATATATATATATATATATATATATATATATATATATATATATATATATATATATATATATATATATATATATACAGGTCAATTTTGACTCTGATGTAGGTCAGTGGGTCAGATTTCTTTCTTTTTGTTTTAAAGGTCGTGTAACGCTACGTAAAAGTTCCATAGTTTACCCAAAATATTACCAATAATACCAAGCTTGTAGAGATGTTTGGAGAGATAGTACTTTGAGAAAAAAATGTCAGAGAAGTATTTGAAGAGAAGCCCGCAGCTGCCTCGCTGCCCTTAGGACGCTGTCCAGTCCAGAGACAGAGAAAGGGAGAGGGGTGCTGCGTGCCTGCAGCTTCTGCCCCGTTGCCATGGAGAGCGCGGTGAATGGAACAACAACGCCCACGTCACAGCTGCAATTCACCCCTTCTTTTCGTTCCCTTCCTAAGGGGCTCATTAGGGTGGGGTCGGGCGCTCGACCGTCGGGACAAATAATGGGGGGCGATCAGACAAGGCAGCTCGAGGCCAAAGAGAGGAGCGCTGGAAAAATGGGACCCTCAGTCTGCTGCGGCCACTTCCACCTGCTTGTTGGGCAAACTTTGAGATGGATGAGACCACAGCGACACAGGGGTCTGGATTTCTAAAAAGTTGACCACAATGAGGAGTCACTCCCGACTATTTAACAAAAATATTTAGATAATAAAACATCTATAATCTGTCATTACATTCAATTCAATCGCAGTTAAACAATAAAAATTGAATTTAAAAAAAGGCTTTCATTCAGTTTGTGTAAAATGTGTCACATGACATTGTTATCTGAGAATTTCACAATAAAACTCAATTTTTAGAAAGAAAACTATTTTTAGTTAAATTAATTTGCTGATTTTCATTTTCCCACTATAAATATAGGTTGCATACTAGAATATCCTAATTTGTGCACACACACAAAATTGCATAAGGGGGTTTAATTCCTTAAAACATAAACCGATCTTATAATTGTGCAATAACCACTTTCTATTCATGCCAATACTTTAGTTTCACTCATGAAAGTGGTTTTTAAATTTTTAAAAATGATGAGTGCAGTTTTTTTTTAAAGAACAGAAAATTTTCTAGCGGACTAATTGCTACTCCAAAGCAGAAATTAATGCAGCAATTCTGAAACAGAAATACAATTCTGCTGAGTTTTGCGAAAACCCTCCCAAACCCCTGGGGCATCTTTTACTTGGCCTTTCTGTGTTGAGACATTGTGACTATTTGGTTCAAAGCTTAGAACTGATTTTTAATCCCCCCCCCCCCCAATGTAAATATGACCCAAGAACAAAATATCTCTTTCTTCTGAAATAAAAGTGTTCATTCCAACATTAAAACGGACAAAAGCAGCACTATTATGATTGATAAAAGAATAAACCTGTAGGATAATCAATTTATCCTTTCATAGGTAAAACTGGAAACTTAAATCGGCATGCATTGAATTTATTGGGATCAAAAGAACACTGGTTTATGATTAGGCTTTAATTCGTAGAATTACCAAATATGTCGCCGGGGGCTTTGGCAAACCGTGTACTAAGAGAGGCAAAACATATTACCACTAATAGACTAAAATGCAAACTACTGGCTGCCCAATTATAGCAGCTAATAATGCATAAACGATGCCAGTCTTGTTCTTACAAGTCGAAGAGGTCACTGTTAATTCAGTCAAAGGCTTGAGCTTGCTGTCAACACGGGCAGCACTTTCAAACACGTAATGTCTCAGTTTCCCTATGTGATCAGGAGTGAGGGTTAATGATGGAGATTCAGCATGTTAAATTAACAGTAATTATATGGCCCCGCTGCTGTAAAGATTCAATTTGTTCTAAAGTCTAATGGGCCTAAGTGTCCCTGTGTGCTGGCACAACTGAGTTACAGATATTAAACACACTCACATTTCCAGAAACGGATACAAATGAAGCAGAAAGCTGTTTTTGCTTTAGTGCAGATTTTAAGATTTTAAATCCAGACATGCAACTTTAACTTTTCCAATCAGTGTTCCAGATATGATGCTCTGCATGGAACCACCTGCTCCTTCACAATTACTCCAGAAAGATTGCCACAAATTCAATCATTTAAGGCAGTGTTTCAATGTTCAGGACATTTTCGAGATCTGTACATGCCCCACTCGTGTCCTGCTCACTGTGGGAACCCCAGCACAGGGGTAACCCTGGCAGAGGGGGCTTCTTTATGCTGCCGGACACATGAAGATAATGGCCATTCCTCCACAGCTGGCCCTCACAATCAAAGCAAGAGAGGGCTCCAAGGATTCCAGCTTTAACCAGGCCATTGTCTGGGCTAATTACATCTGAATACAAGACCCTGACAATCCACCCCCCCTCAGGGCAAAACCTGCGCAGAATACCCCAAACAACTCTACAGAGACAAAAGAGAGTGCGCCATCACGTGGCACAAACACACACACACACACATATATATATATCTGAAGCCCAAACCAGAGCATCAGCCCCAAATGTTAACACACACAGCATGCTCATTACCCACACACACATTTCCATTCCCAGCAGGCTCTCATCAAAGTGTTGTGTCTCACTTGTGCACACTCACATGTGGCACTCGGCATTAGATCAGATCTCAGCTTGCTGCTCTCAGAAGCGATGAGGAGATCTTGGAGGACTTAGGCTGAATAGAAAACAGAGTGAAGAGCCTTTTCCTGATGCACCCTCATAATTCCAATCTATTCACCCCCTCTGGCCCCCAACCTCCAGTGCTCAACTCCATCTGTGGCCTGAACTAGCCTAAGCTCCAAAACAGCTCACTGATGACCAGTGATTGGGGTGAGGAGCCGTTCTGATTACTTTTTTTTTTCTTAAACAAGTGAGTCTTCAAATTAAGGTGTATTTAGTTTCTTAAAAGTCTTCCAGGGATATCAAACTTTTACTAAATGGTGTTTTATGTCCTTTTTCAGCTGGGAAAGGAGTTAATTCCACCAGTTTCTTCGATTGCGGAGAGCTCAGCTAAGCTGCAAAAAGGTGTACCTTTTTGCAATAAATAAATAAACACCAAAGAGAACAGTTTTCACATGATTTTGGAATTTTTGGCAGGATAAATGTTTCTCAGTTTCTTGAAATCTGTGAAATGACTGCAGTTTGTGAAGAGTTGAGTTGGTGTGAGTCTAAATTATTAAAAACATTAGCTGGAGTTGAGTTCAAGTGTCAGAGTCTTTATTGTGCATGAAGACTGCCAAAACAAGAGCAGCTGAGGAGCAAAAACCCAAAAGCAGTTAAAAATGTATGATGACTGAAAAAAAATCTAAATAGCAGGGGGCAGTTTGAGCTGTTGTCAAGTTAAAGGCAATTTGGTAGCTTTATAACACTATCCAGGTCTGAGGCGTGCATTGAACCTGCCGCTTTCTCTTCTCCGTGTTCATGGGATTCATGTGCATGTTATGGACGTGGACCTGAGGTTCCTTGGACACGTTTCGTGGGTTTGGCGTGTGTATATGCTTGTCTGAGTGACAGCACCAGGGTTAGGAGGTCTCACTGGTGCTCAGTTTAGCATTGATTTATTCTCTTTCTCCAATTTATTTCCCCTCCGCCTGATCTGCCTCTGGGAGGACAAATGGAGGAGAAATGCCATGCACGCTGACTGTTCGCACTCGGAAACACACACAAACACGGTGGCAAGCGTGTCGCAGAAACGCCCCTCATTTCATTTGTCTGCAAAAAGACTTGCGAGAAAACTGCAACTATTATCCCTTTAAAACATACCTCTTTCTGGTGCTGCTGTTCCGGACCAGTAAGATTGACGACCATTCTCCTGGAGCCATCAACTAACCGCAACCTCTAAGTCTCAATGCACCAGAGCTGCTATAAGGCTTCCCATGTTGTCCTATATAACTGCCTTCACAAGACATAAAGGGACACTCATACCTTGTGTTGAGTGTTCATAATTCACCTGCAGGTATTTTTTTTTTACCACATCTTTGCTGTCAAAGTGCACAGTTTCATCTCATCTCCCGTTTTTATAATGTCCCACATATACTCTGGATAAGGTGGAAGCATGTCGTATTTTACTGGCAGCTCCTTGTCACATGCTTCTTTAATGCTTCTCATTTGAAACCTAGAGTTATGGGGACTTGATATCTGCTGTCGGGTGTGATCATGAAACATACTTTTTTGCTCCTGTGCAGAGAAAGAGATTATCAGAAAAGGGGGGATGTGAGGGACAAGTGAAGGGGCCGGTATGTTGTTAAACCCACTTTGAAAGCTCAGCTCTGATCAATAGTCTTGGGCAAGCAGGGATTAAAATCAGGCTAAGTCTGTTCCAATCGATACTGATGGGTAACCCCGAGGTTAAAACAGGACTAAATCTCCACGCATGCCCATACAGAAGTTAGCACTCTGGTCTACATTAGAGATAAATCCACAGCGATCCATGCAAATGGACACGCAACAGGTTTTAGTGCAAGGCAAGTCGATAGCAATGAGAGCCGCGCGAGCTGTCAGAAGCAATATATTGTTAGAAGATTGAGGTAATTATTTTGGATGTATTGATGCAGTTCAGGAGAGAAAGTAAAGCTATTATTAAGGTATTTACAGACACATTTAGATAAAGCATGTTTGGATCATTTTGCGCCAAACCTTTGAGCCTTTGAGGAAGAGAGATTTTCTTCTTCTGTTTTTATTCATTTATACACAAAAGCAAAAATAAATAAAATAAAATTGCACATTTTAAAGACAGGGTTTTTACTTTCCTGTAATTGCTTTACAAAGACAGATGATACCTTTTATTTCTTGCTTCTACGCTATTGTTGTCATCTGTAAATTTCATTGCAGGAGCATCTTTATCTTTTGGCTGTTTCCTTTAGGGGTCGCCACAGTGAATCATCCATCCCCACATGACACAATCCTCTGCATCTTCATCGTTCACACCAACCACCCACATGTCTTCCTTTACTACATCCATATACCTCTTCTTTGGTCTTCCTCCAGACCTCTTTCCATCCTCACCATCCTTTTACCAACACAATCACTGTGCCCAAACCATCTCATTCTGCTTCCCTGCATTTATCTCGAAAACATTTCAAATGAATTGTCCCTCTGAATTGTTCCTGATCTAAACCATCCACATCATTCCCAAAAAGAACCTCAACATCATCCTCTCTGCTACCTCCAGTCCTGCCTCCTGTCTCTACGTCAGAGTGTCTAAACCAAAAACATGGCTGCTCCCACCACAGTCTTCTGCACCTTTCCTTTCATTCTTGCTGATGCTCTTTTGTCACAAATCCCACCTGAAGCCTTTATCCTCCAATGTGAAAATCCTGGCACCTGAGGTAGACATGCATGAGCAAAACCAGAAAGCCTTTAAAGCCACAACTTTTTTTCCCTTTTTAACTGGTTATCTATGAAGATCACATTGTTTTTTGAGCACAGATAGTAAAAGCATTTGGCACAACCCTCATAGTTATTGCTGGAAAAATTGGCCTCAAAATTGCAGAAATGAGGTAGTTAGTTGGCTACTGACAGCTCACAGGTGCACACTAGTGACTAAGGTGGTTAATTAGTAGCTTGATGAGAGTGAGTGTGTGAGTGGAGGGGGGTAGGTCAGAACAGGAGTTTAATTTCTTAAAATGAAAGGTTGACAAAAATTAACAAATACACCCCCCCCCCTCCCCAAAAAACACAATTTCTTATGTCACCACTATTTTTTTGCTGTGCACAAAAACAACACACCTATACCTTTGGTCAATGATGTTATTTGATGATAATTACATTTTTAGGAGACTCCAGATGTTTGCCTTTGCATCCGTCTTATACTTGCTCACATCCTCTGCGCTGCATGCTCTGGACCCAGCGATTGGAGTATTTCAGCAGTAATGCAGCACCCCATGCACCAAACACTGCACCGCTGACTTACAGAAAATAAGGCAGCAACTTCTACATTGGAGATTGTTCATGAACCTTTGATTGTGCAAGGAGTGCTGAATAAAGTCCACAAATACAAATCATTGCACACTTATCACAATGAAGCATAAAAGTCTCCTCAATCACATGGCAAATGTTACAAAGCTTAACCACAAATCGAGGAAGAAATGTCATCCACAAATTTGTCAGTATGACTGCTAATCGTGAGAACATCAAGGCTCACTTTCAATGTGCTAATGAAACTAATTTCAGTGATATTCTTCTCTTGTTTCCTTTGTTGGCCTCTTTTCTGATCTACTTCCATCCATTCTTCCTTTTTGCACTGCCTTCTTTGGAGAAACAAATTTATACCTTCAAAGAAATTGTCTCCCAGCACTTCCAGTCTCTAGTTACCCCAGGCTACAGATGTGCTTCAGTTCATTAAAGCATCTCTCACTGTGAGGAATTTCTCTGATTCCTAATGATCAGACAAATTCACCTTGAAGAAAACATCAAAACAACATAATACCTTCTCTTTTTTTCTTTTTACAGGCACTCTCCCCAAAAATCCTCCCTAATTCAATTCACAAGCCTTACTGTAAGAGTTGCTCAAAAACGGGGAATAAGCTTTGCTCCGTTCACCCTCGTCAAATATGCACTTTTGGAAACCATCAGTTTGTTGCAGCTCAGCTCTCAAAGCTTCCCCAAAAGGATGACAGGATATACTGAACATATCTGCGTCAAACATAAGCATGAGGTTGATTCAGTTAGCCTTAGCTATGGTGATACACAAACTCCCATTAGGTTTGTTTTCCCCTTCAGTAGAAATCAACGCAATTTTTTTTATGTCCATAAAGCAATCAAAATTAAATTTGCTTCAGTAAATCAAAGAGCAAAAATAACGGGTTCTCTTGCTCTCCCTTTAAGAGTTATTTTCTCTCTAAGGAAAAAAGGACTCCACAAACATAAAAGAGTAAAAAATAATTACACACAGAGACACACAAAAAAAAGACATATCAGTCAAGTGGGATTTGCCCTGTTATACAATCGTAGCATGCTAATGTTTGCACTTCTGGAGCTAGTGGAGAGAGTTCTTCCTAATGCTGCTTTGCTTGTTTGTTAGCCTGTAATTTCTGCATAGATGCACATTGTTAAAGTATTCATGTGCCCTTCCCAGCAAAATCCTTGAATGCACTTGTTGGAAGAACAAACATGGACGTTCACGGGAAATAAGACATATGTGAGCCTGGTCGGTGTCTGTCCGTGTTCCAAATCTTGCTCAAACTATATGTATTTTCTCATTGTTTTCCCTATAACTTATTTAAGAAAACAAAAACAGACTCCATTAAGCACTGACGAGATACAACCTAATCAACCACAATTTGCTTAACAAATACATTTCTATAGCTTGATTAACAGCCAATATATTGGCATTTTGAGATTGTGTGCTCATGCATAACTTTTTTACATATGGACTCTTGATTTTGAATATTCCTGTGTTAACCCTTTATACTTTATAGTCTATTAAATGAGATTTACATCACAACTTAATAAATGTTTCAATGTAAACGGCAGCAAAGAAGAAGCTTACTCTGACTGAGTGTGACATTGAGACTCATCTGAATGTTTTTATGATGTTATGCATAAAGAAAATCACATACGGTGTGTTATGCACTCATATTTCCACTTACAACTTTTCAGAAGCTGACTAACACTTGTGTGTTCTCCTTGTCTGAAGAGTTGGTTATATTCCTATAGTGCTTTGCTTTATATTTAGAAAAAAGGTTTGGAGACTTTACTTTGTGTCTCTGTCTAATTTTTGAAGCTGGATAGAAATGTCACTGTGTCTTTGTGAAGGTTGTTACTAAAAAATTGCCAAAAAGTCCTAAAATAGAAAAAAAAACATCCTTTTCCTTTATTCCTTAAGTTTCAGTTTTTGCAATCAAGGTGTCTGTACCATCTTTTGGCAATAAAACTGTCAGTTTGAATTCAGGTAAATCATGTTTTTAGGATGTAGTATGAAGGAATGATTACGACCATAAGTCTAAATTTCATTTTATTCCTAAGGGAAAGAAAACGGTTAGATGTTATTTTTTGTGGGTATAACCTTATTTCATGTTTTGTACCATTTTCCAAACCTACAGGGAGACGTAACTCACATTTAATCTAAATATGATCTTTAAAGTATTGTTTAATTAAGGATTTGTGATAGATCATCTTTTTTGTGTTGTTTGAACGTCTAACTCGTCAGTTTGTCAGTATGAAAGTTTATATTTGTTTGAGAACAAGATAGATAAGGTGTGAGAGCTCCTTGCGGAACACCACAGAGCTGGTGAATGAAAACAGAAGGGGGTGGGGGGTGGGGGTGCCGCTTGGCTGTTTCTATTGAACTTGACCTGCGGGCTAGATCAATGTATGTGCATGAGTGTGTGTTACATGTCTGAGCAGCAACCCCGATGTGTGTGTAGGTAGGTGAGTGTGTGCACAGCCAGATCAATGTGTCTCCGTGTGCCACAGAATGAGAGAGCACACTGATTACCCAGGGGGTGGCGGTAGGGAGGGGGTTGGCGGATGATGATACAGAGGAGAGCTAGTAGTTGGGAGGTTTTGTGGGAGGGGGAGTTGAGCAGAGGATGGAGTGCAGGCCAGGTTTAGGGAAAGAAGCTCAGCTCATTTCATTTTCATTTTGCCTTCATTTTGCAGTGAGCTGAGCCGAGCGTCGGGTTTTTCCACAAAGACAGCCAGAATTTAGATCCACAGCCAGACGGTGAGGATCAGTTGGGAAATGACAATCTGACAGCAGAGGGATGGTTGAGGCTCATCTTGCTCCACTCTAGTTTTTTTTCCTCAACATTTCTCATGAACCACCTCTACATTCACAAAATCCCAACAGACACATCAATTGATGCGTGCCTCCAGATTACAGTGCAGCAATAAAACCCCACCGCCCTCAAGGCTATTAGGAGCATTTTTTTAGTGTTTGCATCCAGACTTCTGCAATCTGTGTCCTTGCCTGTCTGCCTTTTTTTGTTTGCTGAATTTTTCATTGTTAAGAATATGAAGAACCGCAGACCAATTCTCAGCACTGCAGGGGCTCCTCTCATCTCTCATGGTGCAGTCTTGTACGCAGCACTTCTGTTTGCAAACCCCTGCCTGCTTCCAATCAGCACATAGCCAGTAAAGCGTGAGTACGTGTGTGCCAGAGAGTGGGAAGGGGCCATGAGTGGATGGTGGAAGTGGTCCTCTGCTTTCATTTTGAAGGGCCATATTTAATCTATGATGAGTTTTGTATATGAATGTATAGCTAATAGGAACTCTACAATGAGCATATGTGTTTTTATGTAAATGGATGGACAAGTAAAAAGTGTTGCCAGGTTTCTGTGAGTAATCTTTCATTCGCAGACTTACTATTTGATTAGGGAGCAGAGTATGCAAGCATGGCAAAGTTTCACACTTTAATTTTTTTGAGTCTTGTGTGAAGGATATTTAGGTTTTTACAAGTTAAATGTTGACTACTTGAGCTTTTATCTTTAGTAATTGCTTACTTTTTTGTTTCACTAAAAGAAATGAACCATATTATCCTTCTTTAGATGAGAATAGAAAAGATTATGTCATTTTTTTCTATTTTCATGACTGATGGCTAAGTCATAAAATAAATACTTTTCTGTGATGGTTTTCAGCTTTTTGTGAAAAACTGAACAGCCCTGAAACAGCAAAAACAAAGGCAGGATGAAACTAAAATGGCTTTTAATGCAACACAATGGGAGCACTTGCTTAAAGGGCTTTTAGCTAACTGTCTTCATCTAAGTTGAATATTTCAATTTAAAAAGTTAATAGGGTCCAAGTCTAATTTAGACATTTTCTGAGTATGGCTGTGGAATCTTTGCTTTTCCTCCATCTCCTGAAATTCTTTCATTTTAAATCCCTGCACTCAGTTTATCTTAGAGTGAAGCAAATAAAGAGGCAAAAGAGACCATAGTATTTGTCAGATGACCTTTATAAGTGTGTCTGCTGTGCTGCTTTAAAAGACCAGTTTGAATTCCCAACAAGTGATTTTTTTTTTACTGTAGAGGCATTTTTCATTCCCAAAGAACATTTATAGCAGGGAGCAGTGGACGCAGTTTGTTAGGGGGTTGTTTACATTTCTCTGCTTCACGAGTAACCATGTTAGCTGCTTCCAAAAAAATTTTTTAAAAATAAAAATAAAAATGTTGAGTACCAATAGTATTTGTATGAAACAGCACACCTCCATGCGTCTGTGCGTAAAATAAATATGATTTAGTAGGTGTTATTCATATTATTTTTCTTTGTCATTTGATAATTTTCTATTTTTTCTAGTTTTACTTCAGACAAAAGATGAAAAAAATAGCTTCCAACTATTTGTAAGAAACCATAAAACCAGAAAACTGGAAAACTGATTTTAAATATATCCCTATAAAATAGCTTCTTTCAATAAGTAGTAATCTTAAGGTCAAATTCCCCATTTAACGTATTCTTGTGAAGATTTGAGGAAAGACAAAAATCCAGAGTTACATCAGTTTAAATGTTTAATTGATCCATTCACTGAGCTGCATGGCGGAACAGTGGTTAGCTCTCTTACCTCACAGTTAGAAGGGTCCTGGCTAAAATCCCAGCCAGGACCCTTCTCTGAGGAGCTTGCATTTTCTCTTCATACATGCATGCATGCATGGGTTCTTTCCAGGCACTCCAGCTTCCTCCCACAGTCCAAAAACATGCTTCATTGGTGTGTGCATGTGGGAGTGATTGTGTGGCCCTGCAGCACACAGGTAGCATATCAGTGTACCCCACATTTGCCCAACAGCAGCTGGGACAGGCTCCAGCAACCCCATGACCCCAAAAAGGATAGAGTGGGTTAAGAAAATGGATGGATGGATCAAAATAATTGAGATCCTCTAAATTAAACATGCTGAATATCAATTACTAGAGCCATTTTATATATATTTTAAACTTTAAAATGTTCACTGAAAATGTTTAAACTTCACAATCACAAGAAAAAATAAAAAAACATTTTTCCTAATTCATTCAAAATCTAAAATCATGTCAATTTAGTCATTAAATGCACTGAAATCAAAAACCCAACTAGATAGGACTGTGATAATTAAATTCACCTTGGACAGTTGGTTGAACACTTGCAAAAAAAACTGTAAATGATGAAATTACAAGTGTTTGTTGTAATGTTGTTTTACTGTGACAGGGCGTCCTGATCTGAAGATACAACACATGCTCATACATCACAGACCCTTTGCTCCCTGTAACCTCTGCCGGTGTGGCTCTACCTCAGGAGGAAATTCAATTGGAGAGTTGACCCTGCCTGACACGAGCCAAGCACCATTGATTTTTATTGAAACATGAGCCATCGATACTGAAATTGCTTTTGATTCACAAGGCCTCTGTCTGCTTTCCTGCTGAAAAGCACAATCTATACCTGATTGGAGTTTGAGGCATCTGCTTGTCGGGATTTGAGTTGCACACAGATGTTTGACACATTTTTATTATTATTAAAAACCAGAAAGATTGCAAGTGAATTTTCCTAAAAAAAAAATGTTCTCTTGAAAATTAAATAACAGATCTGGATTTTTTTTAATGAAATACTTCCCGATGACATTTTAAGTATGACATTTAGGGCATAATTTACACTATATTTCATGAAAAATTCCAAACAAATCCCATCACATGGATCTAAAGCCTCAACCTAGCTTGCAAATCTATCTTTTTTGAGAAAAACAATTCCTAGATTCTCCTTGAAAAGCGAGCAAAGATCTGTTTACCGTCTGGCAAAGACTCAAGTGCAATCAACATGCACCTGCAGCTGCACAGACTGTCAAAAAACACAGGAAACAGCTGTTTTCATCCTTTTGAACCCTTTATTTTTAAGTAAATTCATACATTTAGTTGCTTATTTGTAAGAAATTAATGCTGTGAATTAATTAATTAATTAAAAACTGTGAAAAATGTTTAATATGATCTGTTTTTGTTTATCACCAGACCATGCAGCACTTACCAGCACTACATGCTCATGCACACTTCACAGATGAAAGTCAGGAGGAGAGGCTGTTGAGCTGCATACTGATGCCTCGCCAAGAGCTCCCTTCTGGGCTTAACTTGATCCCAGTGTGCCCCCGATGTCTTTGCTTCGCTCCGTGGTTAACCTGCAACACATTTAGAGACGCACATACATCCAGCCCTTCTGATAGCACCCTGCAAGGCTCCAGCTCTAGTTCATTTTATGAGCTTGAATTTGTCTTTCGGCTCACAGCCACAGTTTTCCCGTCACGAGAAAAACAAAGCGCGGCCATTGATGTGAGCCAAGCTGGGACTCTCGCTCTTCTCCTCCCTAACACATGCTGATAGATACTCATATTTCCTGTGGTAACAAGCATGAAAATGGCCTCATAAATCCAAAGTGGTTTTACGGGGACCACATCAGCTGTATAAAGGAGATGTATTACGTAAATAAAACAACATGCCATCAGTAATACTGGCTTGTTGCTACCAGCAGATCATAATGACTCAGTGGGAGACTTTTAGTGCAATGTTACAACAGCTTGACTGAGCGTTGTTGTGCATGTGTGTGTTTGTGAACGCCAGGAAGCCTTCCGTCCCTGAAACACCAAATTGTTTGATGTTTCATCAGAGGAATCTAGCCCAGCAGGGTGTGGGTTCCACCACCTTGACATGGTTCAACAACCTGTCAGTAAAGCACAGACAAGGAAGTATTTACTGCAGACATCCTCTGTGTCCCACATGCCACTGTATCAAAGGGAAACAAGTGAGAAAAAAGACTGTTTCCTTGTGCATAAATGCTTGAATATAAACACACAGGGGCACTCAGGAACGCACACGCCCGTGCCCCAACGGTTCGCCCAGCCCCGACCTGTGATGGATTGGCTGCACTCCCGCCGTGACAGACGAGCGATGGATGGAGAGCTGAGAAGATGAAGGTAAGGAGAGAATAGAGGGAGGGGGCATGAGTGCATGCCGGCGTGTGTGCTGCATGGGAAAAAAAATAGAAAAAAAGCTGATCACAGTGGTGTTTGTGCCAGGTAGGATCTCACACGGGGACAAGAAAATCATTTCCTCCTCAGTAGCACATGTCATTTCCTCTAAACAAACAGCTCTTCTGTGGATGAGGGAGAGGCTGACGGCGTGCTCTGTCAATCTCATTCCTCGCTTCCGCCCCAGTATCTTCCTCTTCATGAGCCAGGATGAGCTGATTTTTATACTGCATGACAGAGCAAGCACAGCATTAGCTCCGTCATGTCAGGGAGTACTGCGGTGCAAAGTTTTAGTACTAAATAGATCTTTTTGGAGCTTCTTGTCTTCTAAAGAAATCATACAGGGACTCCTTCCAAATCTTCATACCATCTGCTTCTACAGTGACGAGGTATACTAGGCTCAGGGTCAGATGTAATTTGTGTTTTACAGTCATGAGCTTGTTCTGACAGCAAACCACCAATTTAACTTGCTTCTAATTACACACTCAAAGACATAATTAGCCCCCCTTGCAACATTGATACATGAAGAGTAACCAGCATTAAACCAAGATAAGCACTCAGCAGAGAAAGAGTTCTCACGTGGCACACACACACACACACACACACACACACACACACACACACACACACACACACACACACACACACACACACCAACACACACTCATGCATCATAATGAACCTATTTACTGTCCAGACTTAATATGTTGGAAAAACAATTTGGAGGTTAATCTTATAATAAGTTTATGTGCTCTGGATTTAAATGGTATAGAAAGTTTAGTGTGAGTATTAAGCTAAATGAAAGTCATTAGTATAAATGAAGTCATTTAGATGACACACCACAGGTGCTGATTTGAATTAGTGATGTTGGAAAATGGGGCAATTATAGTCAAAGGTTTAAACTGTTTGCCCACCTGTTAAAATTTCACTTCTTGATATAGCAACGCTTGCTTCCTTTTGTTGTTGTACTCTTAATGGGGAAAGGGATACTGATTGGAGTTTGCCACACACAACTCTACAACTTTTTGAAAATGACAGCTATATGAGACAAAGTCAGGTCTAAAGCACTGCTGGTTCCATCTAAGCCCAACTACCTGCCAATCAAAATAATCCTACAACTTTGTTCTAAAAAAAAAGTAATGTTATATTAGAAAAAAATACCCCACCCATACAATTTCCATTAAAAGAAAATGAGCAATGTATATCCAAAACTCAAAACACGTCTGTTTTGGGTGTGAAATCGGATTTTCGACATGTGAGTAAATGGGAAATCCTTCTGTAACCTGCCTCTAGTGGTCATTTGTGGAATCAAAATATATGGTACTCACTGGTTTGTGTCAAATTTGAGAATGGAACACGAAGATTGGCAGAAACACAAGAAGAATATGATTTATTTTAATGTCAGATCATCATAAATTTGAAAATAAACAGATGGGAAAAATGTCTGTCAGGTAAAATGGAAGTCAGGAGGTAAAAATGTTGCTCAGCTACATTTCATTGGTCAACCTGGTTGCAGATGTAATGTGGGGTGGGACATGGAGCCGTACTCTGAGCATCCTTCACTTATCTACAAGGTGCAGTACATATCTGCACCACACCAATTGGGGTGGCCATGGTGCAGCGGCGAAGGGTAGTCACCGATCAGTCTCTGATTGGAAGATTGCATGGTTTGATTCTCGCCTTGATCGCCCATGTGTCCAAAGTGTCCTTGGGCAAGACACTGAACCCGACTGGTGGTTATAGGTTGGCACCAGCTTTTAACAGCAGAGCCGCTGCCATCAGTGAGTAAATGGAACTATGACTTTAAAGCACCTCGAGCCTTTGAGGAAGGTAGAAACGACCTGCAAGTGTACGCCATTTACTGTATCAGTCATTTTGGTGAGAAAGCTGATTTCAATCACTTGAATCAGAGGTTTCATTCTTTTTTTAACTGCACAGGTGAAGGTAGGAGCCTTGATCAACAAGTAACTTGAAAGCTTCACTCTTTGACATGGCTCTCTTCAATCCAACAGAGTGCTAGAAAAGGCATTTGACACTACAAAAAACTGTCCATCATCCTAATCCAACTCATTCAGAACAAAACTCCAAGATACTTAAACTTCTCAACTTGGAGTGTCTCCTTTCCTAACAGAAAAGAGCATCCAGTTTTTTTTTTTAGATTGATAACCATGCCCTTAAATTTGGAAGCACAGGTTAAAACCCCAATAGTCTCACAACCAATCAGGTCTCTCTGCTGTCTTCTACCATCTGATCCAATTTTACTACTTCAAAACGACCAGCTGACAGCTTGATCTTTTACCCGAGTGTTCAAAGCATACAACCACTAAACTAACTACCAAATGTAATATAATGAATTCTGTTTCAGGTGAGGCTGTCTTGGTATCGCCTTCACTCCTGGACATTCTTCTCATTTATCGTGGACTTTGTTTCAGGCAAACTTGTGTTAAACTCCATTATTCTACTGTAGGATTTCCATGCAGCAACTTTCAAACTGAATGTTAAGATTTATTCCACTTGAGTGGACGCCCAGAGAAAGTACCTTTCTGCTAAAAGGGACAATTATTTTGACAAAAATATGTTCACACGGCCCACGGCAACATGTGTTCAAGCGATCACTTCCGATGAAAAGTCCATGTATAGGCACGTAGATGTGTATTTCGGGCGTTTACGTTTGAAACTCTTGCATTCGTGTTTCGCTTTGCAAGTTTCTACAACCATTTTTAGGGTCCATGTACAAAGGGAGTGGCCACTGAAAGTGTATTAAAAGTTAAACCAGGTCGAAATTTGACCAATCAGGGTTTCTGATATTGTGGAGATGTATAGATGTTGTCCTTTTTAATAAAATTTAAGTGCCAACCATTTGAAAATTGATCATGGAGGAGAAATTAATGATTGCAGCTTGAGTCTGCATGGAATTCTATGACACTAAGTCTTTCATATGTCGAATAGAGCTGTGAAAGAAATAGCCTGGAGCAAGATTCAAGATTTGCACTGCTTCGACATTTCACACCAAGCCTCTTCCAACTATAGGGGCGGACATGCGCTAGTATCGGGTTAAGACAGTCCTGTGTGAACACCGTATGCTAAATATGCGTTCAAAAATGCAATTTATTTTGTTGAATGCACGGCACATGCCTGGTGTAAAAGTAGCGTCATCACAAAAGTGGTACAACTATGCAATAAATATCCTCCACAGATTCCTGTTTTGCAATAAATGTAAAACCCAAATTTCAAGTAAAATCCCTGCAGGTACTGATTAAAACAACTTGTGTCCTCTTTGTCACCCTCTATATTCCTCTGAGTACACAGAATGCCCAATAGTAAAAGCCATATCGTTAAAAATCACCAAAAAAGTCAATACATGTGGTCAAACTATAGACCAAGCATTGGGAAACGACTACAGACCCACACCTGACTTCAAAACGGCCTATAGGGACTATGAGGCATTTAGCAACAAGAGGAATGAGGCACAAGCCTTCCTGCAAACCCTAGGAGAAATGCTGTTAGTGTGTACAAGTGTGTGTGATCGAGAGACGAAGAGTGTGTTCAGAAGCCCCGACTCTCTTCCCGCAGCTACTTAAGAATCCAGTCACATCTCCTGCTAGCAGGCAGGCAGTAAGACGCTTTCACGCTCACAGGTTTGCTTTAGTGAGTCTAATACCCCTTTCTCTCTCTGTATGTGTGCTTGTGTGCACGTGAGCATATCCCTAAAAAAAAACTGACTGAGAGCTCCACACTCCTTTGTTTCTTCACTTTCACTCATGACAGCTGTGTGTTCAAGTTTTATGACGTGTGAGTGTTGGCTCCCGGCAGCACCGATAAACCCACTTAGACTCTCCCCTGATCTGTTCGCTCTGGACTGGCAGAACCCCCCCCCCCCCCCTGCCCTGCCCTGGCTGGGCTGACACACACATACACAAACACACACATGTACACACACACTCACACACAGCCCTCTGCTTTAGCTGCTAGCTGATCTGTGACGGCCTGCCACTCAAACATAGCTCCACTGAGACACCGCACAAAGCAGCAGAGGAGGCTGGAAGTGCGGGGAGGAAGGGAGGAGGGTGAAGAGGTGATGGTGGGATGAGGAAGATGAAGAGCAAGAGAGAGACAGAGTATCATTGTCTTTCTCTTGGGTTCCTGCTTGCGCCCAGTCTGGAAGACTCCTTATCTCTCTAGTCCTCATTCTCCTCCAACTGACTGGCTTTGGCAGCTGCTCCTTACTCCCCCAACTCCCCTCATCTTTCCTTTATGCCTCTCCTTCGTTCTCCCCATTTCAATTTCCTCCTGTCTTTATTTTTCCACCTGATCAAATGTTATTTCGCCTTGCCTCTAATTTACTTCTAAAGACGGGAGGACTTTGCAGAAGATAAAAGGGAAAAATTAAAAAGGACAAACTGGAGAAGAGAGCATCAGAGAGAAAACCTGCAGAGTTAAAGAAGAGCCATATGGAGTCAAATTACTTAAAAAAGACAGAATAGATACAAAGCAGTTGTTGGTTTCTTTACAGTACCACAAAAATGCGGACAAACAGTTGATCAATAATGGCTACATTGGTTGAGTTGCCCAGAGATTGGAGGGAAAGATCATTTTTTCTTGTCACTACATTGATTCTCGAATGCTCACTTGTGCACTTGAGCTGCACAAATTACATTTCTAAGTGTGTGTTGTCAAATTGAATGAACATAATAAAGTATTTATGAAGATGCTTTTTTGAAATATTTTTTTACAGTAAGCTGTGTAGACCTGAGCTATTGTAACAGTTTCTCTATTTTGTTTTATTTGTAAAGACTGCACCATTGTTAAATTGTGAAAAATGAAAGGTGTTAACACAAAGGGTGATACTTTTTTTAATTTATAGTTTAGCATTTTAAACCCTTATAAAAAGTTGATATTCTTCAGTGTGGTTACTAAAAAATACTTTAAAAAAATAATACATTAACAGACACATGAAATAAATTGTGTGTCTGCCTGAAAAGATGTAAATGCAACATTAAAATTTGAAATACCATATTGATTAAAAAAACAGCCAAATTACTTTTTTTTAATTTTTTTTAAAGGAAAGTGTTTTTCTTTATTTGAATGCCTTTAACCCATTGATGACTTGATTATTTCCAGCTATAAAAACTAAAAAATTCCCTTATCTTAATGCTTTTGAGTAGATGATAAATAAATAATTTCTCAGCTGAATGGGTTAGATGCATGTTTGCATCAATAGACGACAATGAGTTAAATAGTTTGTGTTGTAGTATGAGTTTCTGCATGTAGTGTGTGTATAAAAAAGATTGCCTATGCTCAGACTCTTATCAAGCTACATCCATCCATCCATCCATCCATCCATCCATCCATCCATCCATCCATCCATCCATCCATCTATTCATCCATCCATCCATCCATCCATCCATCCATCCATCCATCACTCTATCCATCCATCCATCCATCCATCCATCCATCCATCCATCCATCCATCCGTCCATCCATCCATCCATCCATCCATCCATCCATCCTCTCTTGAGAACCCACAGATTTCCTCTTGGGATCACAGGGTTGCTGGAGCCAACCCAGCCACCAAAGAAAAGTCCCCACAATTTCATTTACTGTCTCCAAGTAGCTTAAAAGGAATCTCTACATGCAGCGTTCAAAAATAAATAAAAAAGACAACTTGTAAAAATCTATTTACGCCACAGCAGCTTCTGCAGGTGCTTCTCGCTTCAGACCCGGGATACCCTGAGATAAACGATGGAAGCAAAAAGTTGTTTCAGCCCAAGTTTAAAAAAAAAGAAGACAAAGGAAAGAGTTTTCTGCAGAGGAGAAAGAGCATGCTCAGCAATATGGATCTATAGCTGCGGGTTAGACAAGACAGAACTCTTCATCAGCACCTAGACTGCTGCCAATATTGCTGACTCATTATTAGCCTGATACACAGCTGCGAGATAAAAGAGCTCCTGTTGCCTCCATTATCACACATCAGACCTGTTACCGTTGTTGTAAGGCAGCAAACATTTCAAAAAATAGAACAAAAATGTGTTATTTCACCAGCTTTTTGAATGAGTCAAACTGTTGGAGTTTATTACTTTAACTTCTCCTCCTGAGGCAAGCAGGAGCTGCTGAGCATTCATCCTAGTTTCAATCTGTGTCTGGCAAAAACAGAACAACTGTGCAAAGTTCCTTTTTTTGATCACTCTCGCTCTTTCCTCGTTGCCATTTTTTTTTTTTTTTTGCTTTTTAATTAAACAGAAGCAGAAGGCTGCGAAAACCTGCCGCTAATTACACAGCCTCTGCCTCCTTCTCCACCTCTCCCTCTTGCTTCTGTTTGCTTGTTCCTCTCTTTCTTTTCTTCTCTTTCCTCTCATTTCACATCTTCCCCATGTCTCTGAGCTAGGCTCTCGGCCAGCAGCCTGTGGAACAAGCTCTGGTGAGGTGGGGTATGGTATTGTCAGCTTGCTTAAAGACATACAACCAAAATTTTACTATAAATGTAACCTTGAGTGACTTTAAACTGCATACACACAGTTGCAAACAATGACATTTACATCAAAACCTGCAAAACAAAAGCCGAACATCACACTGGACCCCCAAATTTGTTTGTATGAAGGTTTTAGGGGTCCTCCATACAGACATACAGTCAGAACTCCTGCTCATCCGTCTTATTCACTGCTTTTCTTCTGACGATGCAGAAAGCTGTTTATTTTCCAACTTTCCTGAGATTTTTTGTTGAGATTACACTCATAAATATGAAGTTCTGTCAAGTTTGCTGACATGCAAGTTGATGACAACAAGGGAGGGAAGCAAAAAAAGAGATAAAGAAGCTGGACAGTGGTGGACACATTGCAGAAGCCCCCCCTCCTCTGTTTCAACCCAGCCTCTGTCACCATCTGGACGCCATTTTAAAACCATCAGCTGTGGTTCCCTGAGTAAACAAGGCCATGACCCGAAACATGCTCTCTTCAGTAAACGGGCTGGTTCTGGCATCTGCAGAATCCAAAATGAGTGAGTTAGCACGAGAAGAGAAATTGGAGCCAGAATCGGCTAGAGAAGAAGAGGAGGGGGTCTTTAGTTTCTGAAAGTTAGCAAAATATTTTAATATAATCTAAATTTAGGATTATTGGTTTGTGGTTAAATCAGAGCTGCAAAAAGTGCAGAATTTAAATTGTTGACGGTAGATTTAGTGCTCAGTTCAAATGCTTTGCATAATTTCAACAACTGGTGGATAAGATATTGGAAAGTCGAACTTTCTCAAGCAAAAACTTTTTGTAAGAAATCAGCAATCGGCAGTTAATCTATATGTTTTTTTTATCCTAAAAAGCCCATGTAAAGATTGTTTTCTGTTATTATTCAGTTTGTAAGCCAGTTTAAAAATAGTTACACATTCATTGAAATTGGAAGATAAATAAATGTTGAACAACGTAGTGATTCAGTTACAGAAGTTAGGTATACATAAGATTAGTGTTTTAGGAATTCCATCAAATTGTTTTACAACTTTAGATTTGAATTATATAGGAATTGCAAAAAAGGTTATCCTAATATTGTTCATGTAATATTTCTTAGAGTGCATGCTTGTAATATTTGTTAATTAATTACAATTATTTAAAAAAAAAAAACTATTCGATCAGAAATATATTTGAAAAAAAGGTAATGACTTAATTTTATTGAGTGAAGAGCAAAAGATTTATTAACGACTGTCTTTTAAATATAGTGGTTGATAATCAACATTTATGCACAAAACTGATGGATGTGCAAAGTGTAGGAGGGCTGGCATCTAAACTAAAATCAAAATAGGGCCTAAAAAGGAGGATTTTCTAAAATAAACTCATGAAAGAAGAGACTCAGTTGAATTTCTCTGTGGTCTGATGGAAGCATGTCCACTTTGGCTTTGGGAGACTGTTGACCCAATTCCTTCCTGTTGGACACAGCATTAAGGGTTGGAATGAAGGGTTACACCACCAAATGGTCCCCAAGTGCAGATCTCTTCAGGAGATCAGGTCAAATGTGGAAAAATGAGCAATTTCACAAACTTTGACAACTAATGAGACTTTATCTTTAGCCAAAAGCACTCAGGGAGATTATTCACTAAAAACAGGTAACACAGCACAAAAGGTTAAGCCTCAGAAAACCATGAAAAATACAAAACTGAATATGGAAACCAAGTTGTAGAAAGTTGAACTAAAGTGTTCACATATGGACACAGACATCAACAAACAATGTTGGTGAGAATAAAAAACAGGAATCAATCAGAGATTTATGATGAAGGAAGAGTGAAGAAGAGTGAGTGAACATGTGGAAGCTCAGAAAGAAAAACAGCTGACACACACACACATGCATGCGCGCACACACTCAGACATATCGGGCAGCAGAAAGATAATGACATGGAAATGATATGGTAATGATATGGTAATCTGGCAACATTATTCTTCTCACCAGAGACCAGCGGAACCTTGCCATAAACTACACACACACATCTACACACACACACACATCTACACACACATATATACACACACACACACAGGATGAGCTTAAATCCAGACACTGATATGGTTACGGTGAGTAAGACTAAAAGAAAGTGTGTGATGTTGCAAAAGTGTTACTGTTTAAACACAGTGTGTGAGATTAACTGCTATTCTTGTTGTTTTTTGTTGTTGATATGTTTTATGACGCAAATGTAATGCTGTTTAAAAAAGCATTCTTTACCAATCAACCTTTCAAAAATTAATAATTCATGTAAACATTTTTAAGTCATCCAAAAATTAAAAAATAAAATAAAAACTTATATTAAATAAATTAAATATAATGTGTGTATGTGAATTTAAAATGTATTTATTGTAAGAGAAACTAGAACTTTAAATTTATGCAGAGACCTTTTAAAACCTAATCGTTCCTTCACAATGGACACCACAGCGCCACCCTCTGACGTAACAATTCTACTACAGCCCTTATTCTGGAAAAAGAACAGAGAAAACATCAGCAAAGGAAAAGTGAAGCTTTTCAAATCAGATAAATTGATTTTTTTAGACAGTGCTTTGTACACTGATTTGGAAAGCTTTACTGATTCCAAAAGTTAAGTTTACTTTCTGTTTTAGAGACCTATAAACACAGAAAATGTGACACTGAGGCTCAGAGGCTCAGTACACAAGGAAAAATATATATTGTAACCTACATGACCCAGAGACACAAATAATGGGTACATTTCTGGTACAAGTGTCAGAAATTCAAATAATACTTCTCCTTTTGTTTTGTTTTTTTGTTTTTTAGGGAAGACAACTAATAGTTGCAAACTAGAACCAATGTAACAAGTTTCAATTACTTAAGTACATTTATGGTTTTTGATTATAGTGATGATGAGCCATGACCCTCATTAAACTGAGCTGCATTTTTTAAATCTATTTTTATTCTATTTTGTTTTTATTATTTTTGGATGTTGCTACTGTTTTGCTATTTATTCCACACACCATTAATGTTTATGTGATTTTTCTGAGATCATTTTTGTCGGTCTGATTGAATAAGTCCTGAACGGTCAATCAGGTCTTGTAATCAAACTCTCTTTTTTAACAGTTGCTATATTTGCTTTTACTCAAGTCATTTAGACAACAAATTTCCCACTCTACTTGGGGAAATTTGAATTATTTTAATTAAACACAAGTGTAGATTTAGTGTTTCTACCTTTTTTTTAGAGAGGGGGGGTTAAGTTTGCGATGAAGGAGCTGGAGAGGGTCCCTACATTGTGCACATTTACATCAGAGTCTGTACGTAAAATAGTTTATGCCAACCCAACTAAAATGTGTTGACTGTTCATTAAGGAAGTTCATGCACTGATGGTAAAGCATCAGGATTCTTTAAAGACAACTAAAGCAAGATTCCCCTTTGATGTAAAAAACTGATAACAAACGGGAATTCTAAATCTGCTGTCAAAGCAGTTTTTTATCTCTAAGTCGTCATAGAACTTGACGGTCAAGAAACATTTCTGGAAGCAGGAAGAAAGCGTTATAAGTGTAATCCTTTGTACATAGCATTCCATTTCAACGATAGGTGAACAGAACATTGGAATTTAAAGAGGGAGTGTTTACCTCTTGACGTAAATGCATTTTTTAGTAAAAAAGGTATTTCATTGTTAACGTTGAGCTGCTGATTGAGGAGGGATTCCAGTCATTTTATCTCCCACATGGGAGTAAACGGAAAATCACAGTTGCAATGCCAAAATATGTGCTGTGCATAATTGGGCGGAGGCAATGTGATAGACTGTCTGACTGTTCAGGGTGTGCTCCAACCTTACCCGACGGGGTTGGGATAGGCCCCAGCAATCCTGTCACCCTAAAAGGAATTTTAATAAATGTATAATTTTTGGGGAAATAACATTTATGTTCCTATTCTTTTTGTGACAAAAAAAAGTTTGGTTTCCTTTACGGGGATTTTTTCATTTAGAAAAAAGTTACTGAAGTTAAAATATTCATAACAGTCTTTATTTTTCATGTTGTTGTTTCCTTGCTGTCCTTCTCTTCCTCTTCTCTTTTCGAGCTGCTCTTTTTTAAGTGACCGTGATTGACAGCTGGGCTATATCCATGCAATATCACCCAGTGCACGTTCCTATTCCCTCCTGGAACCTTCATCCGCCGGTCAAATTAACCTTCCGTTCCAATGGGAGGGGGCCCTGCGTGGGCCAATCAGCAGGTGATTAGGGCGGGGGTGGGAGGGGTGAGGGGTCACCGTGATGGGGCCATCGTAGGCCTGATTGGTTTCAATCAGCGGCCGGCCGCAAGGACAGCTGGGAGCTGAGCCGCAGCGAGTGCTAATCAACGCATCCCACAGTGAAGCATGAACACCCACCACTCACACACAAACACACACACACCGGGAGATTGATGTTTGTATGCACACACCGGCGACACTTCCTTCTCTGCATGTACACTCACTCAGGAAAAGAAACAAACACACACAGCAAGATATGTGAAGCAAAAAAAAAAAGAACAGCATAACAGAAAATCTCATAAAAACCAGAGCGGGTCGTCCTCAGAGGAACCACAGAATCCACCAGAAGACTGTCTGACGAATTGCATTGGTTTTGTTAATTAGACCAGCAATAGATCTGCTAGGCGCCCGTGACATTGGTTAGGAACACATCAACACGTCTCATGTGATGCATCAGATGTGGAACAATCCACATTTGCTTTGCTATGTCTGATGATATGCAAATTACTGATAGATGAACACCAGTAGGGTTAACCACAACTGAGCCTCTGAGGAGACGAAACAAAAAACAAGCAAAATTCAGAACAGCTTCACTGATCTGTTCATGTCTACCCACTTTTATTTTGGATTTATTTAATCAGATGCAAACATTAAGCAACTATTACATGCTTTATTGAATCCTCAGCTCATAGGATCACATCTGTTTTTGTTTTGTGTGCTTATTCCCAACCAAAACATTGAAGGAAAAGAAAAATGTCATCTAAAGATAAAAAAAAATAAAATAAAATAAGCGATGGCAGACTTAAAAATGACAACAAAGAATTAGGACCAATGTAATCATTTTTCTGTTTTTGTTTTTAATAGTTTACAAATATATCACAACACATTATTCTTTGGGATTTAGTTTCCTACTGCTGGGCTGAGTTTACATTCAAGCTTTCCTTTAAACTAACAAGAAACCGAAAACCTTTAACAGATATCACACACTGACATTAATAGTATCAAATAGTATTAGATATTTTAACAAAACATTTACCAAATTAAAGTGTATCTGTAAAGTGTATATTTTTTGGAATTTACATGGATGTTGTTCACACTAAAGTCTAGGTGAAAGTATGATTACTTTTATTTTCATGTTTTTTATATATGGTAAAATCCCTTAATCAAATTGCAGATTAAAACTAGAGTGGGCCCATGTGACAGACTGTCCAGGCTGTACTCCGCCTTTGCCCAACCCCTTGGCCCTAACAGGGATATAGCGGGTTAAGGAAATTGATGGATGGATGGATGGATGGATGGATGGATGGATGGACGGACGGACGGACGGACGGACGGACGGACGGACGGATGGATGGATGGATGGATGGACAAGAGTGGGACTAACTTGTAACAGTAAAAGACAAGGATTAATTCCTCTTTTCAAAGGTAACTTTTAATCACTTTTTTGTTCTCTTGGAGTCTCTGATTATTTGTCTTGGCATTGGCTGGGGGTAATATGGAGTCACAATTAGGTTTATGCGTGGCGTCACATACAACCCAGAATCTGATGCAGGACTTGACGGCGTTTCCAAGGCAGGGTTAGAAATTCCCTCATCATCTGAGGCTTTGATGTCTTTTTTATGACTATTATAGAGTTTTATGGAATCATTGGGAATACTCCGGCAGATAGATTTCTTTATGTCTCTATCCCAATCTTTGTCGTCTTTCATGGTGTACCTTCTGATCATTTCATTGAAGCTTTCTTTAGTGTTTTTCTCCTTCCTGAACAGAATGATGTAACACTTTGTGAAGAAATGACAGAACAGAATGCCATATGCGGAGATTAGAATAACAACCATCTCAACTGCTGGAAGATACTGGCCTGTGACAGTAACGTAAACAGGGCCAAAGATAATCCAAGAGATGCAGTAAATGAGCATTGCAAAGGTGATGAACTTCGCCTCATTGTAATTTCCAGGCAACTTTCTACCCTTGAAAGCAACACAAAAACAAATTATGGCTAAAAGGCCAATGTAAGCCAGCATGGCTCCAAATGCAGGAAAGAGCCTTTCATCACAATATTTAAGACGCTCCCCGTCAGCTATATAATTATTCCATGTGTCTTTGGGAGGCGTTACTGCAAGCCACACAGTGCAGATCACCACCTGACCCAACATGCATATTGGAATAATGAGGTACGGTTAGTAGAGCTTCTCTAGGGTACTCTGTACGACAGGGTCAAATTCAAAGGCCATAAGGATTTTGAACGACTTGACCAAGATGCAGGAGACACATAATGTGAAACTCAGGCCAAAAATCACTTGTCGTGCTTGACACTGCCAACCAGAGGGGTTTCCCCCGAAGAAGGGTATGGCACCAAATGTACAAAACAGAGACAGGAGGAGCAGCACAGAGATGGGGCCCACAGATGACCGCACCATGGGGGTGTTCCAGTGAGCAAAGAAGATTATTCCTACAATAATGATGAGCAAAGCTCCAAGAGCAGCAAAAGACAGCAGCACAATGTGATACATGTCCTCCCACCTCAGGAAGATCACTTTTTTGAGAAAGCACTTGTCACTGCCCTCCATGGAGTATTCAGTAGCATTGTTACACTTATAGCAGTCATCAGAATCTGTAACATAAAGGTTCATCTAAAGTTAGTCCAGCCAGGAGACAGTCCTGTCCATGTATTCATGAAGTAATTTTATAGTAACATTTTAGTTTCTGTCAGCACTCACCGGTTTTGTTAGAAAAGTGATTGGCAGGACAGGGGAGACATTGATAGCAGCAAACAGGCTGGCTGTCCTCTCTCTTCCTCCTGGTGCCATGAAGACAGGGCTCTGAGCACCTGGATTTCACTTCTTGCTGTGAAGACCAACATAACCTCATGATGAAAGCAAATAATCTTTGTTTGTTTTTTTCATTCTTTGTTTTTGTACCACTGAGTTGCTAGGATGAGGCCAAATCAATCAATTAATACAAACCTGCAATATTAGGCCGTGTTAAAGCAACCAAAAACTTCTGTCAAAGCTTTTAAATGAAGGAATTCAACATTTTAAATTTCTAATATGATTGAAGACAAGTCAAACAAGGAAAATCATTGATGATGTGATCTTTACAAATCAATGTGTACGAGAAGTTAAAAAAATAAAATAAAAGCGACTAATAAAAAAGGACTTACCATGTGTCTGCGAATGTCTTTTACATGTGTTTTAAAAATCAGCTTCTGAGTTTTTATGTCAAAGTAACCAATGATGTTGTTCATGTCCATAGAGGATCTCTGATCCCTCCACACAATCACGTCATATCCAGAGTTGATGTCACCATATTCATCAAATGAATAATTATTACCATCCATGGAGAAGTTTGCTGCCCTTAAGGCATCCTTAAACTGAAATGGGAAAACATGAAAAACTGTAATTAGATTAGGATTTTTGAGTGTTTTACTGACCATGTGTTTTTAGAAGTTCCTTCAAGTTTTTAATGAGTTCAGGTACATCTAAGCTCAGTATTCATTTCATCCACATTATATTTGTATAAAAGTTGACCATCTAAAGTAATAAGAACTATAAAAAGTGCAAAGAAATAGAAGTAGTAAAATTCTCACTAAATAAAGATGACAAAAAGTTAAAATTGTGTAATTTCATGACATAATGTGAATTTGAATTAGTAAATTATTCCAGGATTTGTCATTAACCTAGTAGGAAAAGAACCATGAACCAGGGCAGCGATCACATGTTGAAGTTATGTGTGTGATTACCTCAGATGGTTTCAGCCTTTTTGGGTTGCACTCTTTTTTGATGCAGACATCTTTGAGAGCCTGAGTGATTGCTTTGACAGCCAGCTGAATACTGAACAGACCATAAGGGTATGTCAAGTCAATCAATTGCTCTTTCTTGAAAGCTTCAGTGCCACTTGAGTTGAAGAAATCAGTCAAGAAGCCGTTGTTCTTGTACTCTTCAGGTTTTAGGTTTTTAAGGAACCTGGTATAGTCAGGGCTTTTGGAAGACTTCAGTGTTACTCCGATGACTGTTCCTACATCGTCCAGCTTCCACCTTGAAGTATTCAGTACATTGGTTGATTGTGACCAGTTATCACTGGCCACCCAAACTTTTCCTTTGCCTCCAGGTTTTTGGAGAACCTGGTCAAAAATATACATCATGTGGTTTTGCTTTGCAAAGGAAATGATGACAGAGACTTTATGGCTTTGCGCGATTTTGTTGGCAGCGCCCTCAATGATGTGCATGATTCTTTTGGCCTTTAGAGACTCTGGCAGAATGCAGACAAAAGCAAGGCAGATGCCAGCTTTGTCTGCGTGGACCTGAAGGCGTTCAATAGCATAGCGGCCGTATTCACCGTCGGTTGTCAACACACCAACCCAGTTCCAGTTGTAGTGCTTTAGAATCTGGATGATGACCTGGACTTGGTAATCATCTTCAGGTACAGTCCTCATGAAGCTTGGGAATTTGTTTTTATCACTTAGCAGACCAGAGGTTGCTCCATAACTTATCTGTGCAACAGATCAAACAGATATTACTTTTTATGCAGAATTATGCAAAACTCCACAAAAAAACTGCAATTTTGAGACTTCAAGCTAAGTTTATGACCATGCCACTCTGTACACAAACAATCAATGCATTTCTATACTTGTAAATTTCTATTTTTACTTATAGTAACAGCTTCTTGAAACTCGGAATCTCAGTCATACCTCTGGGATGTTGTCCAGGTTGAGTTGTCTTGTGACTGACACACAGATCTCTGAATAGTAGCCGCCTATGACTGCCAGTACAGGGGGGAGAGCCGGGTCATTGATATCACCTGCACGAAAACATAAAATGCTTAAGGAAGACAACCTAAAATCACATTTGGAAGACGTCTTTGGACAAATATACTTTCACAATATCACTGACGTATCAGCATCAGGTACATCAAGCACTATTAATACTTAGTTATTTTAAACTAGATGTTGGACATTTTTCCCTTAAAAAAGTTTATTTCTGAGAAGATATTGTCCAGTTAGTCTTTCTTTAAAGCTCTTAACAGGAGGTTTTTTTTTGAGTGTGTTTTGTTAGTCTATACTGGACTGTCCTTTACATAAGATGAGGATGGTTTTAAAAGTTTCAAACCTAATTTTTGTCAACTTCAGTGGTTAACTCAACGATGTTCATTGATATATGTTGAAAGTTTTCAACTACCTAAGTTAAAAAAAAATTGTAATAGCTTGTAATAGCTTGGTAAAATTAACATCAGCGGCTCTCATCAGCGTAGTTTGCCAACCATTTCTATTTTTAATTATTTTTTCTATATATGAAAGCCCTACCTATTTTGTTGGGTGAGAGGCTACTTTTAACCAAAGAAATTTGTTAGCCACTAACCTAACATAAATACAAAAAGGCTGTAAAAACAAATACCAATCTGACAGTAAGGAAGCCAAGGAGGAAATGTTTGAAGAGCGTTGTGAATACTCACGGGTTTTTCTCATGAAGACTTGAACATTTTCTAGTGCTGCAGAAACTTCACCACAGGAGTCAACTATGTGATACCCCAGAGTGATGTTCCCCAGTTCACGTTTCTTGTTTACCTCCTCAATTGCATAAACCATTATCATAGACTGAGACAGCCGCCCGATGCTTAACCTGTAAAACCAGTTACTCAAGGTGAGGACAGAAAACTTTTTTGAATGTACAGTCATGGCCAGAAGTTATAAGAATGACACAAATATTAGTTTTTAAAAGTTTGCTGTTAAACTGCTTTTAGATCTTTGTTTTGGTTGTTTCTGTGATGTACTGAAATCTAATTACAAAAGGCTTTCATCGACATATACATGACATTTATGCAAGGAGTCACTATTTGCAGTGTTGGCCTTTCTTTTTTTATGACCTCTTTAATTCTACTGGGCATGCTCTCAATCAACTTCTGGGTCAAATCGTTACTGATAGCAACCCAGTCTTTCATAATCACTTCTTGGAGTTTGTCAGAATTAGTGGGTTTTTGTCCACCCACCTCTTGATGATTGACCACAAGTCCCAATGGGACTAAGATCTGGAAGGTTCAAGGCCATGGACCCAAAATGTCAACGTTTTGGTCCTCGAGCCACTTAGGTCTCACTTTTGCCTCATGGCACGGTGCTCCATCGTGCTGAAATATGCATTGTTTGTCACCAAACTGTTGTTGGATTTTTGGAAGACGTTGCTGTTGGAGGGTGTTTTGGTACCATTCTTTATTCAGGGCAGTGTTTTGAGACAAAATTGTGAGCTAGCCCACTCCCTTGGATCAGAAGCAATCCCACACATGAATGGTCTCAGGATGCTTTACTGTTGGCATAACACAGGGCTGATGTTAGCGCTCACTTTTTCTTCTCCAGACAAGCATTTTTCCAGATGCCACAAACAATTGGAAAAAGGCTTTTTCGCAGAATATGACTTTGCCCCAGTCCTCAGCGGTCCATTCGCCATACTTTTTGCAGAAGATCAATCTGTCCCTGATGTTTTTTTTTGGAGAGAAGTGGCTTCTTTGTTCCCCTTCTTGACACCAGGCCATCTTCCAAAAATGCAGATGCACTCACATCTGTCTGCTGTCATTCCTCAGGAATCTCTGCACTGGAGGCACTCCGATCCCGCAGCTGAATCCTCTTTAGGAGATCCCTGACGCTTGCTGGACTTTCTTGGATGCCCTGAAGCCTTCTTAACAAGAATTGAACCTATTTCCTTGAAGTTCTTGATGATCCTATAAATTGTTTTAGGTGCAATTTTAATAGCCACACTATCCTTGCCTGTGAAGCCAGTTTTATGCAACCCAAGGATGGCTGCACGCATTTCTTTGCCGATCACCATAGTTACAATAGAAGAACAATGATCTCAAGTATCACCCTCCTTTTAACATGTCAAGTCTGCCATTCTAATCCAATCAGCCTGACATGATGATCTCCAGCCTTCTGCTCGTCAACGTTATCACCCGAGTTAAGAAAAGGATTACTGAAATGATCTCAGCAGGTCTTTTAATGACAGCAATGAATTGCAGTGGAATTTTTTTTCCAAAATTACTGGTAGTTAATTTTCATGGCAAAAAAGGACTATGCAATTCATCTGATCACTCTTCATAGCATTCTGGAGTATATGCCAATTGCTTTTATAAAAACTTAAGCATCAATTGTTCCAATTTCCAATATTTATGTAATTCTCAAAACTTTTGGCCACCACTGTAGACTAGTCTAATGAAGTACTGGAGTTGACAAAGCAAACGTTACCTGTTACAAGTCCATGTAGTGTTACTGTCACTGCCATGTTCCTGCACACTTTCATGTATTGGAAATATTCCTCCAATTATTATATCACCCGGCGCTTTGGCTTCCATTGTCCAATACATGCTGAAAAAACATTGAAACAAAAAAACAACAAAAAAGCTGTAACGTAGGAATGTTGTCATCTCTTTTATGACCAACAGCAGTCTCTGTCCCAGCTGTGTCCAGGTCCCCAGTACGCTTGCAAATGACAGAGCTATCATCTCTCCACTTCTTATAAAAACTGCCATTCACACTGTTGTGCAAAGTCACGGAATGTAAAAAATGTTTTCTTCCTGGTTAAGAGCTATTTTTGTCCAAAACTTCACAGACGTCTCGTAAAGATTAAACCTTCTGTTGTGATCAAGTAATTTACTGTAAATCTGGTTCAGACTTGTTTTGCACAACACTTCAGGAAGATTAGAACATGCATAAACATAATGGGTTTCCCCAAAAAGTTGCAAAGATTCCAGAGAAGATGAAGGAAGTATTTCTGCACACTTTTATCAGCTGCAGGTTATACTTAGAGCAGAACTCCTTCTGTTTGTTGAACATTTGCACTGTTTGCTAAAATATATTTTTCTGCAACCTACAGCAAACAAATTGCTTAAAATATTTATTCTTAGATAAATAATTTTAAATTTAAGCCTTCAAAGGGTAAACAAAAGCATTTTTTTTAGTCGTTTGACTTTATATTTGATACTTTAAGATTCTTAATTCTGTCTGATAAAAGCTAGGAACCGGATATTGATAAATCATGTAATCAAATGGTTATAGTATAACAGGGTGGGATTATATAGGTTTGCTTCCTTCCACTCCCTTTCAAGCAATATTTATTAATATGTCTAATTATCCTAAGTTTGATTAGTTACTGTATGAATGTATAACTGATGATTGTATTGCTTTTGTTTATTATTTCTATTTAATTGCTTGAAATAAACCATTTCAAATCAAAATTTCAAATCAAAAACCTATGGCTGTCATAGCACCTCTTTTTTAATATTTGCAATATTTTTTTTGTTTTTTTTTTATACTATGCACTTAAACTGCATAGTGGCGCAGTGGTCAGCGCTCTTGCCTCACAGAAAGAAGACCCCCCGGATCAAGTCCCGGCTGGGGGACCTGAACAAAACATCAATGGGGGACCTTTCTGTGAATGTTCTCCCCATACATGAGTGAGTTTTCTCCGGGGTCTCCAGCTTCCTCCCACCATCCAAAAACATGCTTCATAGGTGAATTGGTTGCCTTCGGTTGTTTGTCTGCCTTCGCCCACAAGTGGCGGGGATAGGCTCCTGGATAAGCCTGGGTGAGAGAAACCGAGAAACTTGTGCGGTTAGCGTGTGAACAATGTTTGTGGGATACATGGAAGAGTGACACAGAAAGAAAGATCTGCACACTTCATTGAAGTACAGCAAAGAACTAAAAAAATGCCACATATAAGAATGTGTTTTTTTTCCAACAAACAAAAATGTTTTTATGGTAAAACAATCCTTTTAAAGACACAGCATTTTTTCCATCTTTTTCTAAAGAAAGTTCAAAGTTTAGGCTTGGGTCTTTTGGAAAACCTTAGGTTATTTTAATTACTGTATGTTTTTTATTCATTTGGTTTTTTTAGAGCCTTTTAGGTCATCCGCTTCCATCTAATTATCTCATCTACATCTTCCTTGCTCACACCAACCCCCCTTATGCCCTCCTTCAATAAATCCATGAACTTCCTCTTCCTTTAGAACTTTTATGCTGCTATAGCTCCAATCTGAGCATACTTTCACCAATATGCACTGTTCCTCCTCTCAACATGTCCAAACCCAACAATCTGCTTTGCTGCATTTATTTTCAAAACATCTACCATGATCCGTTTCTCCGATGAATTCACCCTTCATCCTATCTATTCTCATCACACCCAAAGAGAACCCCAACATCTTCATCTTTGCTGCCTTCAGCTCTGCCTCCTGTCTCTTTCTCAGAGTCTCTCAGGTGAGCCCAAATCCAGGCCTGCTGGTTTTCCAGAAACCCTGCCTTAACTGCTGTTGATTACCTGGATCAGGTGTGTTTAGCCAAGAAGGAGTTTTAATGGCAGCTTGGTTGGAAAACATGTAGGACACCAGTCTTCAAGGCTTGCATTTGGGCACCCAACCAACATGGCTGCTCTCATCAGTCTTATACACTTTTCCTTTCAGTCTTACTTTCAGACTTTTTTTGTCCCACATCACACCTGAAATCCTCCTCCACCTGTTTGCACACTTTCCTTCTCCTCTTTCCCCAAAACTCTCAATTGCAAATGATTGTTTACCTACATTGACAAATGTTTTCAGTCTACAGCTAAGATTCAATTGCAAAAGACAAAAGAATTAAGAAGCATGGGGCCGTGCAACAGACTGCCGACCTGTTCAGGGTGTTCCCCGCCTTCGCCTAACAGTAGATGGGTAGGCTCCAGCAACCCCATGACCCCAAAGGGGATTCACAGGATTCTGATAGATGGAAATAATAAATTGAAGAACTTAAAAAACAAAGTAAGCTGTAAGTATCCCCGAGGGCAAAGATTACCCAAGAAGGCAGCAACTAAAAGAATGAAACATGCAGGAAGAAAACAGGTGCAACATACCAAGGATGATCAGAGTTAGGAAGATAGAAGCAAAGAAGGGCCTCAAAGAACAAAGAATCCAAGATATGTTGAAAACAAGGGAAAATACAAATAAAATAACAATAAGATTACTACACATAAGGCAACTTCCTTAAAATTTAAGACAGAATTCAAATACAAAAATCAACTATTAAGCTCCTGATTGTACACATTGTGAGGAAAAAGTTACATTTGATAAAAAGAAGTGCATCTTAAGTCATTTATGTGCAGGATACTGATCTTTGCACAGGAGAGGTGACTTTTTAATAAGTCACCTCAAATAAAACATATGTTTAATTTTATAAATATTAGTTTTGTACCTCTTAAATGTCCGTACTACACCCCTGCACATTCAACGACCCAATCTTAAGGGTTTGGGGAGGTAATCTCCCCTTCCCAACTCTGCCCTGTCCGTATTTAGGAATATAGTTACAGGGGAGAGGATTCCCAGTCCTCTCGCTCCGTCCCTTTTAGTCGCCTTTTACGACACGCAGGGAATACGTTGGTAGTATTCTTTTTTGACCCCTAACCACAGGGTAGGGTATATAGATAGATAGACCTCTTAAATGTATCGGTTTAAACAAAAAAAGCTGTTTAGGAACTGTAATGGATTTTACTATTTGATTTAAGCATAGTAGAAAAAAAAAGGTCGGGAAGACCTGCTGACAACACAAAAACTGCAAATCAGTGAAAATAACAGTTGATCAAAATAAGGTGACAAGTCTTTCCTCTGTTCTTTTTCTTAATGCAACAGTTTCCAGATACCGGTAAACTCAAATGTATATATGACTTGGCTTTTTCCTAACACCATTTGACAGCCTTATTTATAATAGAGGAATCATGTATGACCATGATATATGCCCTTTTGAATACAACTCTTCTAATTTAAATTATGTGATAACAAAATATTACAGATTTCTTGTAATGGAGGTAATGATGGTTTCTATGGTACTATCAATTATAATAACATTATCTCCAAACATTGAATTAGTTATCTACTAAAAAATAATGTAAGATGGATTAAAAAAACACATTTTCTAAACTTTTGAAATTGATTCCTAAAGGTTCTTTGAAAAGTTTTTTGCAAAAAAGTGAAATTCTATATTTTTTGAAAGGTTATTGAACTATTTAGACTTTTCAAAGAGCTAAAGAAAAAAACGTTACATACAACTACAAATACATTTATATTTTCATTTTTTATTAATTTTGAAATTTAAAACCTGTTGTTGTGGGATACTGAGTTTGAGCTTGTATACAAGAGTTTTGTAGTATTTGTGTAAGAGTTTGATAGTACCCAACTTCTATAGCCTAATAGTGTTACAGGACTATAATAGTACTTGTGTAAAAGCATAGTAGAGTTTGTGCGACAAAGCATGCAGTATGTCTTCTATGGCCTCTCCTAAAAGACAATAAGAATGAAGTGAATGTTACTTGATGAAGGATTTGGAGATGCATTTGTGCTCCATGGCTCCACCGTGTGGAAGAATAGAGCTTTGACAAACACAACAATCCCCATCAGAGAACAAATGCACAACAAGTGTAATTATTTATAACAAACATATTATAAATAAGTAGCTCGACCTTGACAACAATGCCTTTTCAGAACAGCAGCTGGTGAAAAAACCGATAAATAAATTAGTAAATTTTCTTTCACTTATGTCACGCTATCTTGTGTGCCTCGAGCTTATTTAGTCTTTTTCGTCTGTCTGCGTGCATGCATGTATATTTGTCATGAAATACAGCTTTGGTCCAGAAAAATAAGACAAACACACCTGCAAATAAAGATGAGGAAAAATGTAATTGCGCCTTTAATAAAAATAAAAAATTTGAAAGGCTTTCATTGAACTTGTATGTCTCCCTTTTAGACCAAAATACTTAATTGACTTAAGATTTGGGACGTTTTTCTTCATATTTCTGTATTAAATTTTTTTCTCAAATGTTGCTGACAAGCTATTTGTCATTAAGTACAAAAATATGAATAATGTTCTTTTGATGATTATTATTGATAATTTTTAGTGATATACCCTCCAAAGATGTATGGCTTGTTTTAAAAAATAAATAAAAGCACAAAAAACCCAAAGGAGACGAAAAGCGTCTTTAAGATTTTGATTTTCCTTTTGTCACAGGTTCATACAATGAAGGCTTACAGTAATCTATCTTTATGGAGACGGAAGAGAAACACTCTTACAGCACCCTCTGGGGATTTCTTTTGTCATTTACAAACCACAACGTTAAATAGTGCAAGACAACTTGTCTTAGTCATTTCATTGTCCCTGGCTGATGTTTCTGTTTGTTTCAATGTAACTAATTATGTTATAACATGAGACAATACGTACAAGTGAATGTATGTCATGTGGAGCAATGTGAGTCCTTTGTCTTCATTGAAACTGTATCTGCTAGTGCAAGTTATAAAAATGTTTTTCATTCTTCAAAGCAAAGCTTATGAGTAACTTTTACCTGTAAGTCATTTTTTATAAAAAGAGATTCATCACATATTTGTTCTAATTGATGTGACTTAATAAATCAGTTCTCAAGGCAGTGATAATGTCTGTCTGGTAGAAAATATTGACTTGAAGAAAGAGGAAAGTATAGCTGATTGTTGTTTGACTAACTGTGATTTGAAACATTGTTACTGTGCATGATGTTGCACTCAAATCAAGTAAAGGGACACCAAGCATGCATGAGTTAACTTATCATCTGCAAAATCAGACACGTCAAAACAAACCTTGACAACACACATTGTCAGGATTCACCCTCAGCACCTATTTGCCTGTCTGTCCTGACACACATTAACATGTATGAGATTAAACAGACACAACGTACAAAACAAACAAATTGAACTAAACTGAGGGATGACAGGGGGGTAAGTCCTAACATTCTCTTTTGTCAGTTTCTAAATGTCTACATAACTCATATGTCCTCAACAATGGAGGACACATGGATGAATGAATGATAATTGTCCAAAAACTAAACCCTGTGGGACACCACGTGTGATGGTGACTCACCAAGATTCTTTTATGGAAGCGATTCTGTAGCATAAATAAAAAGCAAAATCAAAACCAGAAATGCTTTTTCATTTTCAAAATGAAGCTGCATTTTTTGACTCAAAATGAAAAAGCAATCCACCAAAAGGTTTTTTCTTTTCCTTCCTCAACACAGCTTATTCTGTCACTTAATTAAAATGAAAATGGTATTTGGCATTTCATTTTCAAGACATTATCTGGTAAATGTGTAGCATAATTCTTTGAACTTCAGTGGCAAAATCTGGAATATTTGAAATACTACACCCTTGAATTGTACAGTATGGAGCTGCTGCTTTGTATGGCTTTGGCATTTCAACTCCACGCAATATGCAGCAAAAATTTAAAACTCCTCCCTTTCACAAAGACCTATTTCAACCATCATTCCGAAAACCATATCAACATGAAAACTTCTGGAACCCTTCACAAGTTATCAGCAAGTGATTAGGGCAGGGAGAGGGGTGGTGTCATTTAGTTTTTAATCAGAAGCCAGCTGCAAGGACAGCTGAGAGCTGAGCTGCAGTGAGCATTAATCAACGCGTCCTGCAGTGAGGCATGGAGCCAGATATGTACGCACACACTCGCAAAAGGAAACGGATGTTTGTCAGCACACTAATAATACTTCCTCCTCGGTGTGTTCACTGCTGAGAAGAAGCACATAAACACACCCAGCAGGACATAAGAAGGCAGAAATGAAAAGCACAACAGTTAGACTGGAAAATTTGCAGAAATCTATTGGAAACATGGAGTTGGATTCATACTGACACCAATGAAGTAACAGAAAAGTATCAGGTGAATTACATGTATTTTTTAAAAAGAACTCTGTTGGGGCCTATTGGTTTGGAATGCTCTGTCCTGCAAAGAACAGAGCTCATGTGATCCATCCGCACTGGAACAATTTAGATTTGCTTTGCTGTCTGCTGATATGCAAAAAATGTAACAAGTACCCATGAAATGAACTGTGTATCAGTTGCTTCAGTTCAGTTTTACTCAAACTTTACCTTATTTACTGTAAAGATCGCTGAAAATGAGTGTCATCGTGTGTTTTATTCAAATGTGCTTTAGTTTACTTTGGCAAATTACATTTTTAGATATATTTTGTCTATGGTGACTTTGAAAATTTGAACATTATGCTGGATAGATATTTAGGAAAAAGGGAAAGTGGATTTCTGACCTATCAATAAATATCTGTTGACACTAAATCATTTCATTTCCATTTGTGGTCTTTCAGACCTTTTTAAATGTTCTTGACTGTCCACTGTGATGGCTCTTGGTCATTTCTATATTATAGTAAAATGAATCTACCATACCTCAATCCAAATGGCATTTTCCAATATTGATAGTTTTTATTTATTTCGTTTAGAGAGGATTTTATAATTGCATAGGTCAATTCAATTAATTATCTGCCTCAAACAACTTGATGGATCTAGGAGTATAAATTGATAAATCAATTACGTAGATTAATCATTACACCCCTATTACTTGGATATATTCTAAATTGGCCCTCAGGTGTGAATGTGAGCCTATATAAAGGTTGTGTGGACTTATATGTGCCCCACCTTTACCTAAAAGTTACTAGGGTAGGCTCCAGCAACCCTCACCAGGTTTAAAAAATAGATGAACGGCTATTTCCAAATGTATATATTTATAAATTGCTGTGTATCACGAAAAAGTCGTGTGTTTTTCCCCCTGCTTCGTACAAAAACATTTCTGCCGAGCAAATATTAAACATAGCTTTTGCTGGTTCCACCGGAAATACCTGTAAATTTTCAAAGTAAATGCATGTATTTCTGTTTTTATTTATTTCACCAATATGGTAATATTGTACAGTGGCAGTTCAACCTCGTTTTAGGTTAGGTTATTTCAAATAACTATTTTTAAAGATAGAACTGTTTCTTATAGTAACTAAAAACCCCTCAAAAGGCAATGGGTTCAATGCTGAAAGGGCTTTTCAAACATCCATCAGATGATTGAAGAATGTCAACAAGACGCAGGCCACGACCAAAGGTTTGCTGTTACTTATTTTTGCTGACCGACTGAAAAAATCAAAAGTTCATGTGACTTATTGTGCTGCTTAAAGTGTCATGTCAGTCCCTCCCCAGGAAAGCCTCCTATGTTGACGCCCCTTCAGAGAACTGCAGAAGAAAGTTTGATGTCGTAATCTGCCGCGTCTGCGCATACGCGGAACAGCGTGACGAATGAGAAAGAACCGATTCTTTTGCATTGACGGAACTGAAAGAAAATATAATTCTCCAAACAGGATCGTCTGGGTACTTGAAGAGCAATCTGGATATCTGATCTATAACGTTTTGCTACAAGGAAACTACATCTTAAAAAAGCGGATGTCCTAAACGGGTTGACTTCAGGTACTTAAGTTTAAGGTAAGGTTTTTTACTCCAAAAGAACTTTCTGTACAACTTGTGTAAAGACTTTAGAATTGTTTTTAGTAGTAGACCCAACAGCCCGTGTTTTTTTCGTTCCCCTTGTGTTTTCAAAGTTTGCCCCATCTGTCAGAACTCCCAGCGACAGCTGTTTAAAGACAAACTCTTGCTGTTTTGCCAAGGGAAATAAATAAATCAATACATACATCCCGTTGTGTTAACGCGACTCAGTAATGTGGTTATGAGTGGTGACTGTGAAGGTATGTCGAACTTTATAACTTTAGTCCGCTTCCGCGTGACCTGGAGCGTGCTGGACTATTACGGGAGAAGCTGCTGTGTTGACTTGTGACTAATTAAAAACGACCGCGCAGCCGCAGACGGTCTTTGTCTGGAAAACAAATAAAACATAAAATACAATTTAAAATATTAACGGTTAATACAAATAGGTGAATAAAAGATTAAGTCTACGTTAAAAACAACCACAACAACAATTAAATGACGAATAAACGCCTATTCTAAACAGGTGTTCCCTGAAACTAGAACCGAGTAGAAACCATTTCCCCCAGGCTAAAACCACCCTAGTTCTGACAAACGTTCCTTTTCTTTACAAATTAAAAACACAGTCTGAAACAAACAACAAAAACTAGTAATTTTATCAATTGCGTTTTTTGGTCTCTTCTTTTTAATAAATTGTTATTTTTTACATGGGCATGGTCATGTATTTTTTTTTGAACATTTAAAGTCTCTGCAATCTTTTATTAATCTATTATAGAAGCTTTCCCAGTGGTCTTTTAAATATGATTATGCCGTTGTTTGGCAAAATCCAAAAACCTGTGTTATTTCTGGGATATAGTTTTTGGACAGCAGCTGGAGTTCATCAGACATTCACCTCTGAGTTGTGGGCGACATTGTTGGTGCGGAAGTAAGCCTCTGCTGATATCCCATCATTTATTTGTTTACACTCTCCCCCTCTAGCTCACAGCCCCTTATAACCAACCCCAAGCAAACATTAGTGATGCAACAAAAATGGTGAGCAATATTGGAGCTATCCAGCCAGACAATGTCAAGAAAGATCCCAACTCGGACGAGGAAAACAAAGACGTACATGGATTTATTTGTCTGCAAGTGGATGCATGAATCAGTGAGACTTTAGCCCTCCCATTTCACTTGCTGTGTCAAAAAATCAAGCTTTTTCAAAAAACATCTTTTCATCTTCTCCTGATTCACCTCAACTTGAATAAAGAAATAATCAGAAATACAGTTTTAATATTGATTTTCCTTATATATGTCCCCCACATGAGTAAAATGCTAAAAGAATATGTTAAAAAAACACACCAAAACACCATTTTCTTTGGAGTGGGTCTTTAAAACATGTCTTTTTTTTAACTGATTTTTTTTTTACTTGAAAACGTATTTAAAAAAAACCTAACTTATTATTTGTCTTTTAAATAAAATAAAAGAAGCATATATTGGATGAATTTTCAATGAAAAAAATAATTCATGTGGAAAAATATATGTAGAAGTTGCTTTAAATTTTATTATTATTATTATTTTGTAATTGGGAATTGAAAATGTGCTCCGTTGAGCTTAAGGCCCAATTCCTTACATTTTTCACTTTTGTTCTTCAAACAGTAGTGAGATTATCTTATCTAGAGAAGATCCTTACTGAGCTACTGCCACACCTTCAATTTTGTTAATGCATCATTGCACTGTTGAGCAGTGGAGCATTTAAAAAAAAGAATGAAACAGAAGAAGTAATGTAATTACAGTCATGAGAGTGTATTTAATAGGTACTTTCAGTTTTTTATTTTATTATTTTATTTTGAGCAACTACTGTAGCGATGCAGGCAAAAGGGTTTCATGGTACACATTGAAAAATAAGGTAACGACACATTGGCAAATCTGTAAATTGTGTTAAATCAGACACTTCACAAAACATTCATAATGTTGTTACTAGGCCGCATATCTGATATTAATTAACATTTGTGAAAGGTTTAGTGTCAAACATCTTTGCTGACAAAGTCAGAAAGTGTTTGATTTTCTCAATGTTGGCAATAGTAACAGCAGACATTAAATTACAAACAGGTTTTTGATCAAATATGTTCTTTAGAATAAGTTGTTTAGCTATTTGCTTTAGGTTAAAAAGTTAAGACTGCTGACTTTGGAAAATGCTTTTTTTTTATTTTGTATGCTTCATTAACCAGTAACTTTGGAAAAAAAGAGATTTTTTTCTCCTAAACTCAGCACCACAGAATTAGCCTTAATTTCACCTTAATGTTGTTTTCATCGGTTTTCTGCAGATCTGTTGGAGGTCAGTCATGGCTCTCCGCTGGCAGGACCCAAGGGATCTGCTGGATCTAAATTTTGACAATTCCTCTGGTTTTCTGGACGGCTGCTTCAGCACCAACCAGAGCACCGTCCTCTCTGGACTCAACTTTGGAGGAATTCCACTCGTCCTGCTGCTTGACTTCTGTGTTTTTATTGTAGGTTTTTTGTCTCTCAGAAAACTCCAATCAAGTGACAGAAATTTAAACTTTTTATAATTTTTTGGATTGTTTTTGACAAGGCTTTGTTTTAATCTACCCTTAAAGCACATGTTTTTTTTTGTCCCTTACAGGTGTTGCTGGTTCTTTTTTCCATAATCCGGGAGAAATTCTGGGACTATGGTCGTTTAGCGTTGGTTTCAGACAGTGATGGGTAAACTCATAGTTTCAACTTTTTATCAGCAGAGAAAACAAATCGATTTTTCTTAATTAACCTTTCTGTTTCAGTTTTAATGAATCAACACATCGTCGCTATGGACGTATGTCATCTGCAGCTTCTAACACGGAGGACTTTGGATATGAGTCGGTGTGTATAAAAAGAGCTAAACTTCTTTTTTGTCATCTTCTGCTTTTGAAACTGCTTTCTCTGTCTTTTAAAGGGCTTCTGCTCCTGGCTGCCTTATATCGTCAGAATGGAGTGAGTGTCTTTGCTGCATTAGGACACCTTCTTTTTTTCTTTTTCTCTCCCTCCTAAATCTGCTTCGTCATGCGAGGCAAAATTGAAGGTTTGAATTTCACAACTTTAACAAAGACTTTTGTGTTCCAGTGAAGAAAAGATCAAGGAGAAATGTGGCATAGACGCCGTTCACTACCTGTCCTTCCAGCGTCATCTGATCATCCTGCTCGTGGTTATTACCGTCACCTCCCTCGCAATCATAATGCCTGTTAATATGTCTGGAGACCTGCTGAGTGAGTTTGACAAATAACACACCCTGTTTCAAAGCACAGCCTCCGTTACAAAACACTCATGATGAAACTTCATTTCACAAAGTAAATAAAGGAAGAATTATGTGGAAAATTAATTTTTCTGTATGTTTGAAATGTTTATTTACTGACTTTTAGGTTAAACCCTGGCCTGATCAAGTAAAATGAGATATGCCGCTCATTGAGGCTTCCAATAAAGAAGAATTCAATTTTTAGGCTTCTCATTGGGTGTTTTAGAAAATAAGTTTAAGCTTTATAAAACTAGTTCAAGATCACACGTGTCCTGCTACTGACAACTGCATGAAGTTATTTGTGTTTAAAGTTCCCAGTCAAGATTTCAAAGTTAGCATTTTAGTCAATCACATGTAAGTGAAGCCGTCACCACGGCAGACTGCATTCTTTAACCATTAGCTACTGTCATGTGTGCAGATTTAGTTATGTCTTTGGTTAGAACACCAGATGCTTTAGAAATGCTAAAAATGTCTCTCTTTGTCAGAAAACGACCCCCAAAATTTTGGAAGGACGACTATCGGGAATCTTAAAACTGGGTAACTTTGATGGAAAATGTGTGTTGTAGAAATTTTTGAGGTGTTAGTTCCTTAAAAAAAAACCATGACTGTTCTACAGAAACAACTTGTTATGGCTGCACACGGTGTTTGCGGTCATCTACCTGGCCCTGACGGTGGTGATGCTGAGAGTCCACACGTCCCAAATGAAAGGCCTTCGCAAGGAAACAGTGCGTCTCCTGTCTGCTTGAACCAAGACTGTTAGTTGGGATTATGTAGTCACCTTAAACTGTTTGGTTTACTTTGTAGGCCAGGAACACCTTGTTTGTGAGTCCAGTTCCTAAAACGGCAACAGAGGAGGACGTGAAAGCTCACTTTGTGTGAGTAAACCAGAATCTCTTGAGAAGGTTTCTTTCTCCTGTGTGTTCATAATTCATAGCTGTGACCAATCTTTCTCTGGCTGTTCTGTTTTTTCACAGAGAAGCGTATCCCACTTGTCAAGTATGTGCTGTAACTTTGGGCTACGATGTGGCCCGACTCATGCACCTTGATAAGGAAAGGTAATATGTGAGAAAATCCCACTTTCTGCACAGTAAGCGCCAATTACATTCTAATAAATAGGGGTTTAAAGATTCATTATAACAATGATTTGATTCATATCATAATTTGGGGTTGACGGTCTGATTCCTAGTCGATATGATTGCAGGTGAAGTTTTCCAGATTCCTTGTATTTCTTGCAAGATAATGAAGTGTAAATCAAATATGTGTACAAACAATCAAGTAAACAAGAATTAATGGCATTCACCATTTAGTTTCCTAAAGTTCAGCCCACGGTTGTTTTTCTACATCAAAATAATCCAAAGGGAACATGATTAGAACATTCTAGCACACTGTAAGGTCACATGACTTTGCTAAATTCTAAGTGTTTCCACACATGGACTGATCTGCTGTGTTGACACGTGGTGTTTTTTATGTTATAGTAAAATAAACATACCATGTCTCAATCCATATGGTATTTTCCAATATTGATATAATTAATTGATTTCATTTTGAAACAATTCTATAATGGTATAGGCTGAATAATACAGTAACTGTCCTCAGACAGATCAATCTGGTTGGATTCAATAATCATTACATCCCTACTAATCAACAATAAGAATATTGTTGTATGACTATCTTAGTGGTATAACCCACACATTTCATCTGCTATTTAGTTTTTATAACTCTAACTGTTGCTAATTTTGATCCATTTATCTTCTGTTAGAATAGTTTTACCCCCATGAAGAGGAATGCATTCTTCCTCATTTAAGGCACATGTGCATCATATTTGGATTTCTTTTTGTCTCACTTTTTTTGAACTCAGGTTGCGAGCTGGAAAAAACCTCCGGTACTACGAACGCGTCTTGGATAAAACAGGTCAGCGGGAGCTGATCAACCCTCGCTTATGTGGCCACATATGTTGCTGCTCCGGCTGTGTGAAGGTGAGGGGTGATCCGATCTGAGAGTTCTGTCGCAGTAAAATATAAGCGTTATGTGGATGGATAATGCTTGGTTTCCTTCAGGTTGATGCAATTGAGTATTACTGCGGCAAAGAAAAGTTCCTGCTGGAAGAAGTGAGACAGGAGGCTGAAATCGTACCGCAGCAACCCTTAGGGATCGCTTTTGTCACCTTGAAAAACGAGGCCATGGCTAAGTAGTGCGTCAATTTTTCTTTTCTATTACAAACTTTTTTCATGACTACATCAAACAGAATCCACAGAAATTCTTAAGCCATCCATGGCCAAAGTCCCCGTTTTGTTTCCTAGACTTTAACTGAATCACGTGGGGCTTGTTGACCTGAATAATAAAGCCATCATATGATCCTTTTTATGATGGAAAAATGTGCGGCCGTTTGTGTCTGAAGTCTGTTAATGCGTAACCTTGACGGCAACTGTTTCTGCAGCATCCTGAAGGACTTCAACGCCATCGAGTGCCGGGGGTCAACCTGCTGCGGGAGGGAGCCCCAACCCTCGTCCCAAAGCAGAGCTCTGAAAGTAAACAAGTGGCGTGTCAGCTTTGCACCACATCCCAAAAGTGTATACTGGTAAGAAACGGAAGTCAGTCATCTTCTTAATCTCCACAGACATCACTTGTACTTTTGTTTTGTTTTTTGTTAAAACCATGGAATTATCCAGTAATTGAATATTGTCAGGAAGTCTTTTTATAGCAAACTCCCGTGGTCTGCTAAGGAAAAATTCCAGTTCTATTTTTAAAAAATGGTTTTCCATCATATTTAATTATACTAAAATGAGATTATTCTAAAGAAAATGTCAATATTATTAGTCAAAATAATCTGAATATTTATTTTCAATTTAGTTGAATTCTTAACCAAATATAAAAAACACTTTTTGTGTTATTTTCTCTTTTTTTGGTTGTGTGTTTCTAACTTCTTCTCTATTCTAAAGGGAAAACCTGTCAGTGCGAGGTTTTACCTGGGCTGTGCGCTATGTTTTAATAAATCTACTCCTCTTCCTGCTGCTTACCTTCCTGACCACTCCCACCATCATTATTAACACCTTCGACAAGTTCAACGTGACCAAACCCATCTACTATCTCAATGTGAGTCGCAAACATTTGCTTTAACAGGATCCTCCTCAGAGCTTTAAATCTTCCTTTGTGTTCTCTTTATAGAGTCCCATCATTACTCAGTTCTTCCCAACTCTCCTTCTGTGGTCTTTCTCTGCATTGCTGCCTACAATAGTGTACTATTCCACACTGGGAGAAGCCCACTGGAGCAGGTATCCAAACACACTCAGCTGTCTGAAGGCACCAAAGGTGATCTTGTGCCACAAGATCTAAATGTTATTTTATCCCTCTACTGGTCTCAGGTCCAGCGAACAGCTGAGTATGATGCGGAAACTGTACTTCTTCCTGCTCTTCATGGTCCTGATTCTTCCCTCACTGGGTCTCACCAGGTGATTTACACCATTCATTCATTCATTCATCTTTATTCCCTTTCGGGGTCACGGGGTTGCCGGAGCCTATCCCGGCCACTTGGGCGTAGGCAAGGGATACCCTGGACTGGTCGCCAGTCTGTCGCAGGGTAGAATATCCTCAACCACACATCCATTCACTCTATCACTCACACCTATGGACAATTTAGAGTTGCCAATCAACCTATGACGCATGTTTTTGGACGGTGGGAGGAAGCCGGAGATCCCGGAGAAAACCCACGCATGCACGGGGAGAACATGCAAACTCCACATAGAAAGATTTACACCAGTTTAAGAAAAAAAATTCATGACTAATTTAAACATTGCAATGATAGAGAGTCAGGAGTAGAATAAATTAGAATAATATATTGCATCTAAAAACACTGTAATGCAAAAGATGAGAGTGTTTTTTCCAGCTGTTTCGTATTTTTCTAAAGGGAACAGATGAACTTTCACTTTTTGATTAAAGTGAATTTGTTGATGACTGAATTTTGTGTGCTTTTTTTCTCTGTGTTTGCATCAGTCTGGCTTTGTTTTTCCGATGGCTGTTTGATAAAGAGTTTCTCAATCTCGGGAAACTCAGATTTGAGTAAGTACTTGTTTTTCTCTTTTCTGCCATCCCATCATACTGATTTAGATTAATTTTTTATGTTAGCCCACTTTTTTTTTTGTTGGTTTAAGGAAGCACATTTCTCTAAAATCCCTAAATTATTTTTTATCCTGAGCTGTTGTTGCTACATTTAAACCATCTTTTCTGTTTGTTCTGCTTCCTTTGTTTCATATTCAGGTGCGTGTTTTTACCTGATCAAGGAGCCTTTTTTGTGAACTACGTGATTGCAGCCGGCCTGGTTGGCTCTGGGATGGATTTGTTGCGGTTGCCCGGGTTACTACTTTACCTCATCCGCATGATGCTCGCCCGCTCCGCCGCTGAGAGAAAATATGTGAAACAGGTGTGTGTGTGTGTGTGTCTGTACCAGTTGCACCTGATGCACCTGATCCTGCTCAGTGAGAAATGACACCTTTTCAAATATTAGCTTGTCATAAACACCCCCCAGCCTCAAACAGCAAAGTCAAGAGATTATTGGGTGTTAATTCAAACTCTGTTATAATCTGTTTGCAGAACCAGGCATATGAGTTTGAATATGGAGCCATGTATGGATGGACTCTCTGTGTGTTTACTGTCATCATGGCCTATAGCATCATATGTCCTATAATTGTCCCCTTTGGTAAGTTGATTTCACCACATTCCATCATACGATAAGCCTATCCTCAGTCAGGTCTAAGACTGTCTGTGTCGTTTCTCTGTGCTTGACTCCATCAGGTCTTCTGTACATGTTGCTGAAGCACCTGGTGGACAGACACAACCTGTACTTTGCTTACCTGCCTACGCGCCTCGACCATCAGGTTCACATGGGAGCTGTGGATCAAGCTCTGGCTGCACCCATCATCTGTCTGATATGGCTTTACTTCTTTTCTGTCCTCAGAGCAGGTTAGAAACAATTACTGCTAATTATTCTATAAGGATTTAACATTTACCTACTTACTGTGGAGCACATTTGCCCCACATTGACATGTTTTTGGTTTCTCACCAGCTGGCACAGACTTGTAAACTCTGGGTAACGTTTGATGCAGCACGACTTTTTTTCAGTATTTTTCATTATGAATTTTTTTGATTTGATTTATTTTATTCCTTTCACAAATGGGCTTCAGACAGAACTACACAATATGCACTCCAAACACCTGCTAAAGTTACACAATTTCCAAAACCCCCCAAATGGCATCCATCTATTTTCAGAACCTGCTAAAGCCCTTAAAGGGTCATGGATACCCAAGATGCATTAACAGTAATAACAAAGCAACAAAAAAGAAAAAAAAGTTTCTTTTTCATTAGAAGTGGGCACTGAAGCTCATCCTAAGTGGATTTAGAGTCTTTTTGTGGTTAAAGGGCCAGATCTTACTGCTATAACACTCCAGCTGCATGCACAACACGTTTTAAAATGTTGAAAAGCAAAGAGTGACGCAACGAGGAGCTGCTTATGGCTTTTGTATTTATATTTAGTTCCTTTTTTTTTGTTTTTGTTTTTAAAAAGCAGGACTTTTTCTATTCAGTTGCAAAAATAAATGGCGTATGTAGATTAAAAAAAGCATAACATCAACTTCTTAGACTAATAAAACATTAAGAAACATACATACTCACCTTTAAGTGAGTACTGTATTTCATTACATTTACATATCCATGCAGAAAATATGTATTATAGGACAAGGGAAATGTGTTTGAATGTGCTAAAGATAGACTTTTGGGTTGGCGTTTTTGGTTTGTTTTTTTATACTTTGAACTATTTTACTCTCTTTTTTAATCAGTAAGCCAAACATTTATTTATTTATTTGTTTGTTTTTTATGATTTTTAGTCAGTGTTCCCTTGCTACAAACATTTTTATTTGTAGTTTTCTGCTACATATATGGGGATGGAGAAATTATACAAATTTGAAAATCCAAATCAGTCTGATTTACAAACAGCATAAATACAGTTATGCAGAACAGAGTTTTTCTTTTACAATTTATGAGTATTTCTTGACATATGTATAGTTTTTGAAGTGTGTGCGCATGTGTGTTTTTCAGGTTTCTGGACCTCCACCTCCTTGTTCACGTTGGTGGTCCTGTGTGTCACCGTTTTCATCTGCGTTGGCTTCACCTGTTTCGGCCATTTTAAGCACCTCAGCCCACATAACTATACGGTGAGTGTTTGATTGGTCTAAATATGATGTTGCACTTCCACGATTTTTTACAGTCCTCCCTTATAAAATGTATGTTTGTTTTTCAGGTCAGTGCACAAGATGAGGACACAGTGGAGGGAGTGGAAGAAAACACTCGGGTAATCGACTCATATTTTCTGAGAAGAATTCCACCACTTCAGCAAAGCTGAAGCGTGTTTTAAACATGTGTCAGGCCTGAATTCAGTCAACCTCTGTGTGTGTTTAAAGGCCCTATTGATCATCTGCCTCATGTCTGTCATTAACAAAGAAATAACTAGCATTGTGATGGATTCCCTCTGCTTTGATGGGATTACAAAACCGTGCAGGAATAGAAAAGTAAACTAAAATCCAGATGGATCACATTCTGACTCGTACCAAGCAGTTATTTTGCAGTTTGAATTTGTATTTTGCAGATTTTAAAGAGCTTCGTCTGTTTTTCATCCTGTTATATTTATTGAAAATGAATCAACAAAAACATCTGTTAAATGTTTTATTTTTTTCAGGTTTACCTCCCCAGAGTTCTCAACCCAAAGTCCCCTGTCAGCACATCACAGGACCCTAAACCACCACAGTGTTATGGCTCCACAGAAGACAGCCCAGAAAATGGTTATAGTCCTGTGAGGAACTGCAGTGATTAACTTCAAGGACTTCAACATTTTGTTTAAATGTTGAGTCTTGTTGCACCAGAATCCTAATTTGAAGTTTCTTTTCTTCACAATTATGGATACGTCAACTGAGATTGTCACTGTACTTTCTCGCAACATCTGTTCAGTGTTGTTACTTCCTGCACAGAGAAAAAAACGTTTATTTTGTTTTACCTTTTACTGGTAATTGACATTTTATGTTCAAATATCATGTATTGCATGTTAATAGCTCAAACAGGATGTGTTTATTATCTGCAAAGCACAGATATATGGAATATATGATATATGAAGGTATCCAGGAAACTGCCCTTGCAGTTTGGGTTTTGCACACAATAATCAAGCCAGCAGCACAGAACTGCTCAAGCACCGCTTGTTCTGTTCCATTCAGGCATCCAGTTTACATTTCTAACAAGTGCCTTTGATGAAAAAAAAAAGATCTGCCAAGGGAATAACTGATAAATGCACTTTGCTTTTTTGTATTTGTTGAATAATCAAAACAAAATATGAAGAAATGACTGGATTTATGACCCAAATAATTGTTTTTTTTTAGCCATTAATGGAATTAATGTTGGGGTCAAACAATGATATGCCATTGAACATTGTACTGTGGCTGAAGAAGTGTTTCAAATAGGTCAACCTGTATTTTTTAAATGTAATAATGGTTTATAATTCTGTGTTTTTTTTTAAAGGATCCAGTCCGAAACCTGGATCTTTGTTTATTTAGGTATTGATTCTTTGAAGCAAAACAGAAATATCAAGTGGGACTAACCTTTATACAGATTGATGAAAATGTCACTTTACAGTTTTGAATGCAAAGAATAAATCTAATCCTACTTTTTAAGGGTTATTTTATTCAGTAGAGGGCAGTGTTGCGCTGCTGTAAGACTGAAGGTACAATGAATGAAGCTGTAACAAGAAGGTCAAGCACTCAATGTTGCATTAAGTATCTCTAACTTGTCATGACACTGGTATGAAGCCAGTTTACTGGTTGAGAGTTCCTGCAGATCCACCTCCTCACCTGATGTTTCTTAGTTTCCTGGCTCTTTCTTCTTTTTTTCCTCCTCGTTTTTGCCCTTTTCCCCTTTCTCAACACGGTACCTGCCTCAGCAAGGAAACAACACTGTCTTCAGATAAAAAGACACTGAGGGTTCTGTGGTGATTAGCAGAGTAGTTAAAAATGTGTAATGAAGTGGTGGGTTAGTGGCTCCGGTGAAAGGAGAAGTTTGAATGAGGCTCAGTGGATTTCTATTGGAGTCTCACAGTTGTGCTTTCACAACAAAAGCCAGTTGAGGAACAATAACTCCTGAATTGAGTCAGTAATTACTTTAGATCATTTAACTCAAGAACCTGACGCACATAGTAATGTGCACATTGTCTTCCATACAAACTACCTGCATAAAAGTGGTTGCGCAACCATCTTTTTACAGCAAATTTGACTGTGACTCTTTTTTTCCCCTCTGGATTAACAGCTTCAGGGATTTCTTTTTTGATTAAACAAAAAAGTCTGCTTGGTGCTACGTGATCACATAAATCTAATAACGTGGCCTGTTTTTAAAGAAAATCTAATAATAGACAAACAGAGCAGAAACCCTCCTGCGTAAGGGTCTGTGGAAATGGATCTGAGCAGGTGAACCTTCACAGGAGAGATCTGTGCAGGGTCACTAATAACTTGCAGCTATTCTCTTGAGGCTCCAAGGATGAAAGTTTGGTGTCAAAGACACCTGATATACTGTCTCTGCTGTGTAGGTTTAGTCCAAGCTCTCTGCAGGAAAAACTTCCTCTGTGGAGCTTGAGTAACAGATGTGAGGACTGTAGGAGCCTAGGAAGCAGCTGTGTCCAGTAACTGGAACTCTAAATTGATCAGATTCTGACTCCTGGGTTCTGCTTTGGCCCAGATGATTCTGTGACTTGACTTGTAAGCTGGTATCAGTTGCAAATAAATGGATTGTTGTTCCTATCATATTTTAAAATAGTTAACTAAGGTTTAAGTTCGATTCAGCTCAAAACCAAAAACTCATAGTAACTTTCCGTCACTGCAAGGGTGCCTCAGGGTTCCTACCTGGGGCCTCTACTCTTTTTTTGTTTCATTGTTTTGCTGATGATTTCCATATCTCTTTGGATAGCAACCCTAATTCCACATTTTTTCTCCTGAACGAAGTGCCTTTCCATCATAAAATCCAGTTTCTCTTCAAACTTCACAAAATGAAATCGTAACAAAACTGAGCTCCTGCTTATTGGCTCCAAAACAGTTTTTCTCTGAATATTTAAAGCTCTTCAGTTTTCACTCTTCCCTCAGGTAAATAGTCTGGGTCTCATTCTAAATATTCCCTTGTATTTCCACTCTGTGCCTCAACTCCCAACTCTCCATACTTCTTTGTTGACGGACATTGACATTACTAATTACTCCCACGTCTTTGGTCTTCCAAATCTATCCATACATTTCAGCTGGGCAACAATTCCGCAACACACATTACAACAAAAATGTCTTCTTTTCATCATGTTAACCATTTTTACTTTCAACTCCACCCACTTCCTGTAATTTAATTATTTGGATAAAAGTGAAGCTTTGGCACATTTTTTAAAAGGCAGATCAACCTCACTCCCATGTCTATTGAGTTGTTGTGTTATTCTCCTTTATAGATTAGGCCTTCTCTTTCAACCAAAGGCTAAATGGTCCACCTTTTCTTCTCAGCCAATCACAATCACGTTTTTGCCTTCTAATTCATGAATGGTTGTCTCTCCATAATCTACACGGTGTTGTTGGCCCTCCTCCACCCCGTTCTCCACCTGGAGCAATGCTTTAGCCTGGTCTGGCAGAGAATTTCTCACCTTCAAGACCATTCATGATCTTGTCCCTCCATACTTTCCTCCATGTTAATAGGATTTTCTACACCCTCATGGTCCCTCTTTCCCTCACCTTGATATTTCATCTGCCTACCTACGGGAAGCAAAGCCTTCATCTTCTCTGCTCCCAAACTCTGGAACTTACTTCCCCTGACATTGATTCTATTTGTGACTAAAATTCACATGTTCAAGTTAGTCTCATATCTCTCTCAGATTTTATTTTAGGCTCACTTCCATCTTTATTTTGTGTTAATTGGCCATATGCAAATAATTTAAAAGCAAGGTTTGCTATGTTGTCCAGACTGTCATCACCGGGGGAGATTCAAACCCATTCTGAAGCCAAGCACAAATTTGGGGCTTGCAGGCAAGCACCTTAACCCAGGCCTCTTCTCATTGGAGCCTGCCGTGGTCAACCCAAAAAGACTGTAGGATTGCCTTCCCGTAAGCCAGTGATTTGTAGGATGGACAACCAAAGCCCAGTGCCCCGTAAACCAGGTGGCAGTCAAAGGTTAGGTGCCTTTCCATCTGGGTCAGGAATTGGTCTCTTACTGGGATTTTGGCTTACAGGCTGACCTGCAGTGCAGAGTACCCAGCCCACTTAGAGTCTTAGGAGGAGTACCAGAAAGTATTCCAACTAGTATCCCTGCTGTATTAATGGAATACTTCCACGCTAACATGTAATGACACTGATAACTGGAGGGGCAGGACAGAAAGAAAAAGCCCAAGCGGTGCACTGTCAGTGGACTTCTGCCCCTGTCACAGACTGTCCATTATGAACACCATGTTCAAGCATAAGTGCACATAGCACCAGGACACCGTAGGCAGAGAGTCAATGATTGACTTTGTAGATGTGTCATCCGATTTTAACAGGCATCAACTGGCACAGGAGGAAGCCAGGTTTACCCAGCGGGTTAAACATACTTTGAGAGTTGGAAACTGGCTAAATTCACAGTCAGAAGAGTCAATAACTTTAACCAGGTTCCAAAGAAGCAATCCAGAAATATAGTGGTGTATTAAGCTGAATAAGGAGTCTTATCAGGTCTTTGTCACTTGGCAGGCATCAGCTGTCAAAGCCTCATGCAGTACTGATGGTGACAGAGGCAAAAACTGGACTCTGGGAGGAGTTTGGGGAGGCCATGCAGAAGGACTGTTGGTTAGCTATAACCCTTGTGCTGTCTTAGATGGCCCCACCCTTACATTGATGTGTTCTCCCTATCATGATAAAGGTGGAAAGATTTCATGTAATCCATGGACACCAGTGAAGATCACAAATCAAAAAAATCAGAGAGTTGACCTCACTAGCTGTCAATAGGTGGAAGGAACACTCTGAGGATCTCCATCAAATCTCCGCCAATGTCCAACAACGTTAAGACATTCAGCTATAAAAAGCATTAAATTTAATAATTTAAAATAGGACAAATATTTATTAAAGATTTCATTGTGTACAAGTGATTTTAAAAAAGCAACCAGTCAATTGAACTGACACATTTAGGAGTGAAAGTAACAAACAAGTCTTGAATACTTTTAAGTTGTATGTTCATCGTGATCAGATGGGAGCTGAATGGTGGTTTTGTGGTTAAAACTCTCACCTCTCCGCTAGATGTCACTGGTTAGAATCCCAGCTGGATCATTTCTCAAGCACGTTCTCCCCGTGCGTGCATAGGTTTTCCGGATACTCCAGCTTCTGCCCACAGTCCAAAAAAACTGCTTCATAGGTTGATTGATTTCTCCATAATGATCCCCAGGGTCAAATTTTAGCGATGCAGTCTGTGTTGGCCTTGCAATGAACTGGCAACCCATCCGAGGTGTACCCTGCCTTCACAGAACACACAGGACACAGAAGGTGCAGGACAGATGTTAACTAGTTACTGAGATTTCTTTGTATTTTATCTTCTAAACATGTTAAATAATGGATAAACAAAAAAGAAAAGAATTAGAACTGTAAACTTTGCAACAATCAGAAGCACAAAAATCTCATTTTTTTAATTGGAAGGATTAATACATAAAAATAAATCTTTTTTACGTTTACAGGATTTTCCATGTATGGAGGCTCTATAAATTTCCCATTTATATTTTCTTGAGATTAGGTTTTTATTTTTATTTTTTTAGTTAGGTACAAACGTTTCTTTGAATGATTGTTTAATCATTTGGCTCACACTTTTATTGTTATTGTTTGATTTTAAATGTAGGTTTTACTGAGCTAGTTGTCACCGAAAAGAAATGAGTGGGTTTTTTTTTTTACACTTCTCAATTTAGCAAAGAATTCTTTCAAGTCTTCATTCAATTTTAATAAAAAAAACTGAAGTGCAAATGTTAACAAGTATTGATAGTGATCATTTTGAATAGCTAGGTTGCCTCGTTGGTTTTAATCTCAAAAGTTTCCATAGGTGTGACAACAGCTGAACTTTGTGCCCTGTATACATTCCTGACATTTTTGTCATCTGTTCCTTTGTGTACAACAAATGCTTTTATTTAGTCACCTCACTCCCTCCCTCAGTATTCACTTCATTCTGTCCTCCCAGACCAGTGAACTCCCCACAAAAAATCTCTGTTTGTGTGCATTTGTGTATCAAATAAGGATTAAACCCATTTAGGATTCTGAAGTTTTGGGGTCAGATTTCCTCCTTGTCACTGCTAAGATCGATGGATGTGACCTCTGACCAATCTGCTCCAATTTGTATATAAACATGGCCCTGACCAATCACTGCATCGCGTGGGATTATACCAGCCAATGAGCAAGCTTCTGGCAGTATCATGCTCCGTGGCGCTCCCATCTTTTGTCTGTCAGGATTAGTGCCATGGCAACGCTGGCCACATGGGAGGTGAATTTCCCAGAGCAGCAGCATAGGGGACAGAAAAAGAACGTCTCAGTCCAAGTCTTACTTCCTTTCCAGGCCAACGAGGGGGGTGCAAGGGCAGGAATTGTGTGTGTGTGTGTGTGTTTGTGTGTCAGTCTGGAAGACCAAACCTTCCATCAAGTCTGATGCCAGCCTGAGCCACAAGCTCAGAAGTGTGTTTGTCTGTGTGGGTGAGTAGGTGGGTTGGAAGAGGGCTGTCCTTGTGTGCCCACTTCTGTGTGGGGTGCTCTGTGGAAAAGTCACCCCACTCCCTCTCCCTTTTCTTATTAGTGGACTATATTAGCCAGGAAGGCAGAGGGCCAGGCGGCTGAAATCACCACTATGATGAAGCATGTGACTCCAGACCCAGGCCCCTTTGTTTGGACAATTACAACCAACACTCAGAGCCCTGGAAATGTCTTGTGACACGGACATAAAAAAAAGAGTGGGGATGAATGGGCATCAGGAATAATTAGAACCTCACTGTGTCGTCTGTGACTGCTGACTTTTTTCGAACATCAAGATTTTATTCCACATTTGGGACATAAAGAAGTCACAAGAGTCAGTTTATTCAACCTGTAGTAAAACTGAACTCTAATGCATTTTTTTTATTTAGTGAAGAAAAACTTGTATTGAATTCTTAATTTCCGGTTATCTTTTATTTCAGATTGATCAACATTTGAGAAGAAAACAATATGGATATGCTTTATAACAAAAACCACGTATTTGTCTGTTACTAATGGTGTGAAAACGGTAAAACGTTAAAGTCAAAAAGAAGAAATAACAAAAAAACTCTTGTCCCATTTGTTTTCAAAATGCATTTTAGTAAGATTATTGCCAAAGTAAGGAGTGATCTCTCATTTAAATCATCTCTAAATAATACTTTTCAACCAAATTTAATGTATTCATCTCTTATTAAAATCAGCTACAGTCATTAACCCTTGATGCCCATATGCAACTATGCCTCTAACCATTTCGACTCTAAAATTACCGGTATCTTATTTTAGCATCTGCTTGAAAGCAAAAACAAAGTGATTTTTTTTCTTCTTTTAACTTGTTCTGTCCAACAGCTTAGCAAACAGATTAGAGCTGAAGGCTTTTTGTGTTGGACAGGTTTTACTATCACAAAAAGAGGTTATATAGCTTCGAGAAACTAGAGTGTAGCTTTGTATAAACCCCTTTTTGTTGTATTAGTTTTTATTTATTTGTTACATTTAGTGTGTGTGGGGAGGGAGAGGGGAGGGTGGAAGAGTGTCAAAGCAAGAGGTGAAAAGGTGGGGGATACAAACACTGATTTGAATAAGTTATTATTTTAAGCTGTAACAATTATACCAGATCTGCTGGAAAGACAAATATTACATCAAAGGTGAAAATCTGACACTAAGATGAGTGAAAAAAAAAAAAAGAATCTGTCCATCAATACACTGTGGGTAAGGAGGAGGGATGAAGCAGACAGCAAACAAAGTGATTTTTTTAATATCCAGAGGTAAAGCAGGCATCAAGGGGGTTAAATCCTATACTGGAGAATTATTGAGCAGGTCTTTATATATTGAAAAGCTATATATAAAGACCTAAACAATACGGAAAATATTTTTTCCTCTCTTTGCAGTGTCTGAAACAAATCCAATTTCAGAGACACTCTCTGAACATCGGTTGTTGGGTTTGTCTGGCTCAGATCCATCGCCTCAGGCAGAAGAAGCAGTGTGAAGTTGGCTTGAGTTGCACTCTGAAAACCACACCTGGCCTCTGTCCAACAAACGATTTAGGAGAATCTGCTTGTATTGAGTTAATCTTTTGCATGACAATCCTATTATACCTTGCCTGACGGAGAATCTTTCCATTACTTTAATTTGTGCCATATGACTTTCACGCCCCTGAAATCCAAGTATTTGAGGGTTTCTGAGTCGGGAGCTTCAAGAGCAAACATAAAAACAAAAGAAGACAACAACTGACAAGCAAAGACAGCCTTCATTTTAGCCTTCCCCTTGATGAGGTCTGTGAGGGTTTTCAAGAAATGAAACATATTTGACATGCTGAGTTGGGAAAAAAACACACAAACATTAGTTTTTTTCACATAGAAAAAGTGTTTTTGCCATTTTTGGAGGCCAATGTCATCTATCTGGAATATTTGAGAATAATATATGAGAAATGTTGACCCCCCAAAGTGAAGCCATTCTTTTGATTCCAAACTTTGGGTGAGAGGAGTGGAAGATCGACACAAAGTCATGTTTATTTCAAAACTGAAAAGTGGGGTTTGCATGTTCCTCCAGCGTCTCCATGCTCAGGATTTACAGAAACTTTGAGCTTGTAGACCAGAATATTTGCTGAACAACAAGTGCTGAATGTAAAATTGACCAAAACTTCAAAGCAAATTCAGATAGAGTTAATTCAGGTTTTTCTATTGTAATCACTATAATAATGGATTGGATTTGTCTTTGTGTTCTTTCAATGTGTCTCCATTATTCATTCACTCCTCAATCATACTTGGTGATGCTACTGATGTAACCCCAGCTGCCCTGGGGCAGAGTGACAGAGGCGTGGCTGCCAGTTCGTGTATTCTGACCATCGCCAGGACTTTCATACGCATTCACACATCAGTGGGGCAATGCTGGAGGCAGGAAGGGTGAGGTGTCTTGCCTAAGGACACGGTTGCAGTTGGCTGGGGGAGCGGGGACCGAGCTGCCGACCCTTCGATCACTGGCCGACCTGCTCAACTGCCTGAGCCACTGCCTCCCATTTTATAGTGTTATAACCAAGTCTTTACATTTGTTAGACTCAACAAAGAGTTGTTACTCTTTTCAAGTTATCGGGTTTTTTTTTACTTTTTATTCAAATTATTTAGTATTTTCGTAACACTAGCCATTGGAAACTTTTTTTGAGTTTGTTATATGGTCAAAAATTCCTCAATTACTTCACTAGTGCAGATGCCTGACAGTTGCAGATGACTCAGTGACTAAATGTAAAAAAAAGAAATAAATAACCTTTGAAGATTAATAAAAATGGAGGCAAAAAAAAACTAGATGAATGAGGGAGTGTTGGAAATTTTGATGCAGATAAAAGGGTTAGACACTTTTTCACTGTGACAAACTGACCACTGGAAATTTCTAAAGATTTGTCAACCTTCCCAGAAACTTCTGACCTATAAGAAAATCAACAAAGCAAGTCACCGAAGATTCAGATGAAAATATTTCAGTTAAAATGTGAATAATATAACACATATGGAAAAATATTTCTGTAGTCCTGATTTAAATGTCAATTTAATCTCCACACTGAGCACATACAGTACTCATGAAAACAATCATTTTAGTCTCAAATGGAGGGACGAAAACACTTAAATGCACTGACTGATTGTGAGCAGGAAATGCACCGTAAGTTGATTTCCTGGCAAGGTTCATTCATATTCCCATGAGCCTGCATTCATGTCAGAGGGATCTACTCATGTATCCTGCCAGATGTTTCTTAGGCTTACCCGATTTTATGTTCCCAACACTTGGACACTGTCAGACGCAAAGCTGCTCAAAATTTGAGGGAGTGTCACAAGCCCACACACAAGCCGTCCTGAATTAATGATTACAAAACCACAAGTTATTGAAAAAGGGACTGGAAATGTTTCAAAAATAAATTAGGAAAAACCAATATCATCTGATGCCTTCTTTCATTTAAGGCCAAAAAAAATGTTTGCAGCTACACATCAGCATGATTGGATCGTCTGCTCTTTGCGTCTAAAGACATTGTCTAATCCTGGGAAAGTTCAGCTGATGACACACACAGGTTATCTGCTCTTCACTCACATGCTGGTTGTGTTTACTCCTCTTCAAAGCTTGAAGTTTCGTCACCCACGTGACGTCAACACAATCATCAGATTTCCTCTTTTGGGAAGAGGTGAAAGCATGGAGTCATGCTTGAGACTCACTTTCTCTGTCTGATCTGCTCCAGACTGCATCAGGAACATTCAGACGTGAGCCAGTAGGGAATGACGTCGGCCCCTCCTGTTTTGGCCAAAGAAAGTATTTTTGCGTGTACAAATAGACCAATGGGAGACACGACTGTGAGTAACACGCCACAGTGAAGAGGGAAAAAAACAAATGACCACAATGAGACAGCAAAGTTTGACAGGGATGGTGGAAGTGAATCACAGTTTGAGGAGCAAGAGAACAGCAGTTCAGAGGATTTCTACCACAAAGGTAAACACCAACATCCTCTCAAGGCAAATACAGCTTTAAAATGAAGTTTTTTCTTTTCAAAATACAGTTTGGGTTTGAATGAGCCAGCGGCACATATGGGTTGAATAAGAAATCTGATTTAAGAAAGACGCAAACACATGTTGCACCGGTGCTCTACAAAGGCCTTTGGAAGAATCACAAATGCAACTTTGCACTTTAATAAATAAATGAGATGAAACTCTGTTGAAAATGTTGCTAATTGCAAGCAGGTTGATAGCAGTAGGGTTTAACATGATGTAAAATGATATGGATTGTTTATTCATTGGTTCATCTGTAATGAAAGAGAGAAAAACTAAAAGATGAGAAGGGAAATTGAGAATGTCCATTTTAATCTAAAGAAAAAGTAACTGCCTAATTATTTATCTGATTCCAAATACTAGTCTTTAGAGTCAAAACATAATGAAAAAAAAAAAACAATAGTAATAAACTGTGCCTTCAGCAAACCTTTTAACAGATTTATTGGGGTGAGGTAAAATATAAGTTAATTCAATTGGCCTGCCCTTCACATGCCTAAAGTCTCAACTTATAAATAAGATTAAAAAATACATTATTTGTGAAATAAATATTTTTTTGCGTGATATAGGTTCAGCACTAATTCTGTTTTATTATTTTATCCAACGTCCAAACATTAGAGAAAAACCTTTAAAATAAGCGTTAAGTGTATAAAATGTAATTGAAAAACCTTTCGTTCTTGCAATTCCATATTGTCGCCAATAGGGGCGCTGGTGGGCCTTCAAACCTGTAGTCAGTTGCTAAGAGTTTGTCGCCATTAGCAACCAGAGACGCTTGGTTACCTTCACGTTTGGTTAACTTTTTAGCTACAGCAGGAGATTGAAAACAATATTTAAGGATTTAGAAACTCATAAAGCTTTTTTTAAATAGTAAAAGAAGCAGAAGAAAAAAATGGACTTCAACTCCCTGCCGTACTCTCTGGAATTCGTTGCCGGCAGCGGATGCATTTTGACCCTTGAGGAAAGAACAGCTCTGCAGACATCTTTGGTCATTGTCAAAACGAACTACAAGTTCCAGCGAATTTTGTTTTGGGGCAAAATCCTGGGACTACAACATGACTACTTTGTCGCCCAGGGGAGAGGGGAGGATGAAATGGCAGACAGAAAAAGTCTGTACAGGTAAAAAGCACCAAATAATCCAGTTTTCCCTGCAGAAGGTTTGTCCTCATGCTCTTTTGTCCTCACCAGCCTGAACTGCGTGGACTGGCTCCTGCTCCCTTCTGTCACAGATGCTATGGTGGAGGAAGTGTCCAAAGCGGCACAGGGCCGCTTCAAAGGAAACCCTTCCTTTGTGTATGAGCACAAGGTCAGCCAACAGGAGGGAAAGGAGCAGGAAAAAGTGGTGAGGAAGCTCCTACATGTATGATCTTATCTAAACACAGCCTCTGAAAAACTGGGTTGATGAGGATCTTTCTTTTTGCCACAGTTCAGTGTGACTGAGGAGAAGAGGCTGGCTGTGACAGTGCACCACATCGATGAAGAAGCATCTGTGGTTCCTCGAGGCGCTTTCATCCAGAGTTTAAGGGGTCTCGTCCAGACAAACCGCAGCTTTGGTGGTAAACTTACAATGTTTCCTGTTTGGTGTGCGTATACTTGTGTGTCTCTGCAAGTAAATGACTCAGATGTGCAGGATGTCTGACTCACATTTTTACCTTAATATAAGAAGATTTATTTTGATGACTTAATGTATTTCAGAACAAAACTATGCCTTTATTGACACAAATTCCATTTATGTCTAATATTTTTTTTCTAGGACTTTCTGAATCAGAAGCAAGGAGGCTGGAAAATTTCATGCATTTCAGAAAACCCAAGACTCTTCAGAAGAAACCCATCCCCGTGAAAGCGGAGTGGGCCCCAGCTATTGATTTTCTGGACGTCCTGAGCGAGGACATTCCAAAAGGTTAAGACAGAACTCATTTCAGTCATTCTTGCTTTTGATCCAACTGAAACTTCAAAATGGGGAGGATGTCCCCGTACGAACATGGAGTGAATGAAAACAGCACAGAACATTAGCACACAGTGGTACATCAGGTTCTCCCTACTTAACACGTCCCAACTCCTAATAAACTATAGATGAGGGATTTCAAAGGAATGCCGGAGCAGAGATTTTACTGCCCCAAGGCAAAATGGAAGAGTTTTGACATTAAAATGTTTAAAATCAAAACTAAAAACTGCATTTTATACCTTGAAACTATTAATCGCTTCGATAAAGTTATGGAATTTAGACGGGTAAATGTGGTTTTAATAGTCCTTCAGTATATGACACCTTTCAAAAATACAATAACAAAGAAATAAACATATGGATAACATTTTTTGTAGTTTTGAGATGTTCCTCCACCTGCTAAAGAAAAGCTAAAAATAAATAAAACATTTGAAAATTTGCCAGTGGGTTAGTAAAAATGTTTTTTCCCCCGAGAATTCTTATTTTTATGAAAAAAGTTTTTCGTCACAAACACGTTTTCTTAAGCTAGAGTGGTTTTGGTATCGAAAAATGTTTAGGATAAGATTATTTTTCTTGCAATATAAGATAAGACCATTTTTCTTGAAACAAAGTTTTTTTTACTTTCTTCAGATTTCGTTTCTGCAGAGTACCTTGAATGAATCCAGATCATATGCAGCACCGATTCTCATCTAGATCAGTGTTTTTCAACCATCAGGCGGGTCGTGGGAAACTATTCCATTTCACCTAAATAGTCAAAAATAGGATATCAGGTCTGTGATCATCCAAAAAAAAATAAGTTTCACACTGAGTAGTTAGGAATAAAACATATCAAAAAATACTTTTTGATATGTGTTAATTTGATTCTAACTCAAGACACTTTGACAATAAAGATTGTATATTGTTAATACAGAAAACAGATATTCTTTTTGTTTTAAATTTTCAGTTGATGGTGTGCCTTGTGATTTTTATAAAGGAAAATATGTACTTTGGCTCAAAAATTGATTTAAAAAAACAAAACACTGATCTAGACAAGAAAACCTCACATAACTGAGATGTTCTTTAATAAAAATAGACTGGGTAAGTATTATTGATTCAAACCTTAATGGAAGACTACCAGCACTTATTTTAATTAAAAAAGAAACAATCATTAAAGTAGAAGGTTACCTGTGTATTTGTGTTTGACTTCCTACAATAATAAATTGGGGCCTTAAACTGAGCCTTGTGGAAACCAACAGATGTGAAAGTTCTGTCATCGAGCTATAAAGGAAACCACTAATGAACCTCATTGGGCTTTTATGTGCAGGCATTAAACGATTTTTTAGACCCTTGGTCAAAAAATGCAGTGGCCAAAAAAGACTAATGTTCTTGATGTGGTTAATTCTCCACAAGGGTTTCTGCAACACTTTAAACGGTTTAAATATTTAGTCAGCCATCATTGTCTCAGTGTCATTTCATGCTCAAAGTTGGAAGAGCTACAGTAGCAAGCTCAGACACTTACAGCAATACGTGTATTGGACAAAACTCAAACCCAGGAGGGAAACATTAAGCTACGAATACTTTGAAACCAGTCATCTGAGTTTAGTTATGCACAGTCATGTCTACAAGGCTGTGAGATTTGTTACTGGTTGCAGTCCTACTCAGCAGGAACACACAACATGAGGTCCCGGGTACAAAAACATTGTAGACTTTGAAGGCAGGAAAAAAAATGTTTAGCACCCACGAGCAAACAGGCAGCAGATGTCTGGTTTTTAGAGAGCATCCATATGTGCGTGTTTTCTGAACGTACGGTGGATTTGGGGCTGTGTCGTCACTGCAGCAGACAGCACAGCTGGTTCAGTTCTACTCTCCACGCGGCTTTCTCTTGAGGCACGTTGCGTGCTGAAATAGAGTTTGCCGTTCTGGAAATACGTCTCCGCCAAGACGACAGGTGAGACTCGTTGAGCTCCCCTCCTATAACATACAAAGTGCTTCCAGCTCCTGATTTCCATCTTTGTCTGTCCTCCTGCTGCAGACCCTGCATGATGCATCTTGCACAACAACTGCTTTGCTTCTGGTTGCATCACATTTTGAGACCAGTTTTGCAACAGGCATCCTTTCTCCTAGAACTACCGCCCTTTTCTCCAAGCAAAGCTTTGCGTTGTAGCCAATCCAGTTCTTATTTAATTCTCATGACCCTCATATTGACGAGCACACCCAGAAGTATTACATTAAAAAAAAGGGGGGGAGGATTCATGGCAGACATCAAAAGCACAAAGAGGATGATTTATTTGTGTATCTTTTGGCTTAGAAATGATGTGAAACAAGAAAATAGCAGAGAAAACTGACATCAACCATCATGTCTTCTGTGTTTAGGATCATGGAGTCTCCAGTTTGAGTGTGCCAGGCGTGTGTGTGTGCTGCGCAGCCTCCTGTGGCTCGGTCTGACATTCTACCATGTGCCAATGACACCACAGCACGGATACATTTATATGGGCCTTGGAATGAAAAATCTTGATCTTCCATTCATGCTGTGAGACGGACATCCTATACTTCCTTGACGTTGTTTTGTTTGAAAAGGGTTGCTGTCTTCTCCAGTTTAATGGCAAACGTCTTTCATATAAAAATTGATTCTCAGACAGAAAAGCTAATATTTTATTAAAGCATTTGTGATGCCTTGAGTTTACAGTCGTCATTTGCATTCTCCAGTTTTTTTTTTTTTTCAAATGTCCTGATTGTTATTGTGGTTACGTTTGAAACAGTTAACAGAATTTTCATAAACCAGAGTTGGAATAAATAATGATGGATAAAGGTTTAGGGTTTTCTCCAAAACCTATTCCATTGACATTTTGAGTGATGAGCCAAACTTCCTCCTCCAGCTTTCAGTGTTTTATGTAGAGAGGTTTTACACCATAGCGCACATTGTTCTTGAGAGCTGGATGACCCACAGCCATGCGCTTCTTACACCACTTCAGTCCAGTTTTATAGATGGGTTTTACAGAGTCAATAGACCACCGTGTCAGGTACCTGCAAAGCACCAAGAAAATTAGGAAAAGATGGTAAAAAAAATAGATAAAGAAATGATTCAAACTTAAAACACATTCGCAGACAAATGTGTCACCTGTTAAGGTTTTGCTTAGGCTTCTTTGGTACGTGACCTTCTGGAAGCTTAGGCTTGTGGTCAGGAAGAAGACCTACAACACAGATAAATAAATACATTTAATAATTTCAGATTTGATGATACATTTTAGTGCACTTCAAATGTACCATAACTTGTAAGGCCAACAGACGCTTTAAAGTGTACAATTTTTAACAATAGATCAAGCAGCAAGACGCAATGCACATTATACCTTTTTTTTTGTTATTAATCTAGACTTAACTATAATTTGGGTTTTGCATTTTTCACATCTAAACCAACACTGGCACAGGTGGTGGCACCAGAAACGTTGTTGGTTGGAGACGGTCTCTGCATCCTCTTGTTAAAGTCGTTTCAACCGAATGTAGGCCTGCACAATAAATCGCAAATTTATCGTTATCGCAACATCAAGCTGTGCAATACGCATATCGCAAAAGACGTTGAAAATTGCAATAAATGGTTCTTAAATATGCTAAAACAAATGGCATGATGGCAGCTTGAAGAATTTCACGAAACAAACAAATCTATCAATAGACCAATCGGATGAAGCCCTTTTATGTTCGATGTTCGTCTTCTATGTAGATGTGGGTCCTTTGGAATGTAATTTTTAAACTGTTGCAGTGAAATGGAAATTATGTTTTTGGTTGTCTTGCTATAAGTTCATATGCCGCAAGAGATATCGTCATCGCAATAATAATCACTAATATCGCAAGTTTTCCTCATATCGTGCAGCCCTAACCAAATGCAAGCTAACATCACAAACTAGACTCCAGCTTCATGTGAATTTTGGCGTTTCAAACTCTGAGGTAGGATTTGGAATCATTTTCATGCTGAGTGTTGCACAACTGAGAACTAAAAGAAAGATGAATGTTCTTCTAATAGCCAAAAAAAAAAGGTTTTGCAACTCCAGTGAAGTCTCTTCTTTCTGTTAAAGGAAACACTTTTGTTTTATTCTTCTGCTTTGTACTAAGAAATGGTCAGTTTTTTTAATAAATATTTGAAAATTGTTTAGCTTAATGTAACCCGTTCAGTTCCAATGTTTTAAGAAAACAACATAATAAAGAAATTACAAAAACCTGCTGTCAATCAAATGTCTGTCTGTTCAGCATGTTATGGTTGAAAATGACAGAAATTGTGGATTCTTCCATTTTTTCTCCAGTGTTAATGATCAAGTGGTGTTTCTTTGTCTTTTTCAGTCCCAATCACCAACAAATTTGATCTTACTGATAGAGCTGATTGCCAAAATATTTGCAAATTATTTAGTTTATTTTAAATGTAAAAGAATGTAAAGACAGTGGTGTTTTTTCACAAAAGTGGTTCATATGTTGATAAAATACAGTCAAAAATGTCATTTTCTAAGTTAATTATGTGTCCTTGAAGATCATTTGCAGCTTATAACTCCACTAAATGTAAGCTGAAGGAAGGCATTCAGCAGAAGAGGATTCTTAAGAGATCTATTATTGATTCAAAAGCCTGAAATCCCAAAAACGTTTTTTTACCAGGGATGTACGATAAGATTGATTTATAAGCTATGAAATCCTTCTCTTTACTCAGACCCAACAATACTTAACAGGGCTCCAGACTGCGACCAATTGGTCGCATTTTGCAACCAAAATTTGAGAGCGTGCGACTGAATTTTACACCCAGTCGCACATGTGCGACCAGTAAATTTGCCTCCCCCACCCTCCGTATTTTTTATACATTAAATCTGGAAGGGGCACGTCAACGTTTTAATATGCCTGTCCCCTTAAGTATGATCTGTGATATTACATCTTTTATAATTATTTTAAGGTTTTGTAATGGATGTAGCCTTTTTTTTATCATTTGGTATTTTAAATTATTTTAATTGATCAGTGAACTACAAAAAACCCATCAGGACACATCATGCATTGTTTTGTAGTCTGTAGGGCAGCTTTCAGTCAGTTCAGTACTAAATTTCCAGCTGCGTTCGCTCAGGTTGGGGTCTTGCTTCCGCCCCTTTCTGGTGATATTTTTGTTTTGATTGACAGGTGATGTTAGAGCAAAAACAAAAATATACGTCTCACACCAGGTGATCTGTGCAGCGTTGCGTCCATCTGGGGGATCTCAAATGATTGTGCATCTTGGCTGCACCTATTTGGCGTCACCAACATGAATTTCCATCCCCTAATATTTACATACATTTAAGCATTGTTTGAAACAGCACATTGTAATTTTTGCTTCTATTATTATAGTATTTATTAGTAATACAGTGGAAATCAGTAGATTTGGTTTGATTTACGGTATGCGCCCCTAAATTTTCTGGTTGTGCTCCTAAAATTTTCAGTTAGGGGCCACAGTGCTCCTAGTGAAAAAAGTTAGTCTGGAGCCCTGCTTAACAAAAACTAAACTCAACCAATCGCTGACCTGCTCGCTGAGCCATCTGTACACAGATGGCAATCTTGCGATGCTCTTCAGGACAAAGACTAGTTATTCTCCTCGGCAACATCCCTCCGTCAGACCTGATAAACTGACTCAATAACAAGACATCCTGCAAGTGGAAAAGAACAAAACAAATCACCTAAGAATAGCTATTTGAAACACGATCTTTTAAAAAACTCCTCATACTGCAGTTCAGCACGCACCGTGTAGTTGTATTTGTTCTGAAGGTTCCATCTATAGATGGGACACTTGGCACTGGGATTTGGAGGTTGTGGTCCATCAGGAACGTCTAGAATTTTTCCTTCAATCTAAGAGAGAAATAAACCACAATAAATATCAAAAATCTACTGAGGTCATAACATGTCTAAACTAATTATTAGGAACTAAATGAAATAAGAATAAACATAATGTCACTTAACAAACAAGCAATCAAAGTTTTGTTCAAGTCAATTAATTATCCCAACTTACAGTTGTTGTTTTGTTTTCTTGTGTCTCCACCACTGTAAAAATTTAACAAAAACTGTATAAGATTAAGCCATAAAGAGAAATATCTGAAAATCCTTTTTGCTTTTTGTCATTATGCTGTATGAGTTTTTTTAAAAAGGGGAAAAGATCTAAAGGTTTTATTTAAATTCAATAAATAATACGTTTTTCATGATACATCTGCTTCTAAAATCTAGAAAAAAATAGGACTTTGAACATGTCAAAGAGTAGGCAGCTTCTATACTTTAAAGGAATAACAATTTTTATGTTTAATGTTTACATAGATCTGCATTAGATAAAATGATTCAGCGGTGGATTACATCATTTGGGAATGCTTGAAATCAATATAAAAAAAAAACTTTCTGTGCATATATTATTCTGTAAACTTTAAAATTACTTTAATTAACTACAGCCTGTAGTAACCAGAAGTTCTTAAATAGCATGCTGCTGGCACAACCTGTGCAACACACAGTAGAGTAGTTTGAACATTGAACATTTTTTCAGCAGATTATTCACTATTAGTCACTAAAAACATCAAAATCTATTAATCATGTGGTCCAAATAAAATCTGATACAGTACCGACCTTTTTCTTTACACAAACAGTTATGTTTATAAAATAAAAGTGCTAAAACATATTAGCATGTTAGCTTCACACCGACTGTATGGCTAACAGTGTAACGTTTGCAGATAAACTCACCTTGCCGAATTCCTCTGCTCTGAACAGTCAGGGTAGACATTATAGGGTAATTGTTTTTATGTAGACTCGATGTTATGCAGTTGTTAACAAGTTTTAAACCCGAGAACGAGGTCCAAAAAGACCTCAACACTGCATGGACCGCCATGTTTACTTTGTGACCTTCCTCTGAAGTTGTTTCCTGTATTTTATCTCGCGAGAACTACTGAGTCACGTTTGAAAGCAACAGGTTTCTTTCTTCTTTTCTTATTCTTTTTTTTTTTTTTTTAGCGACAATAATGTAACAACACATAGATAACTGAACAGTATTTTATTAATTTATGTATTATCAATATTATGGGAGAATAAAGTAAATAAATAATAATAATAATTTAACTAAAAGTATATTTTAAAAAGAGTGACCAGAAGTAAACAATAAATCAACTGCACACCAGGCTCTGAGAAAACCTCTTTTGGAATAAAATAAAAATAAATTTAAACATAATCAAAATATATGTATGCTTTTGTTTGTAGTGTTTATAACTGGTTTTCTTTTGCGGGGGACTCTATTTCCTGCTGTTTGCAGAACAATCTTGAGCATTTATCATTGAAATCCTGGATACTTTCAACCGTCTGTTGCTTCTCTTTAGAACCTTAGAGATACCCTCTGTGTCACATCTCTTCTCGTAACAATGTTCAACAGATTAAAGGATGAGAATCAACTAAAGGATTATTGTAGAAACATGCCCAAAGAGTAAAAGATACTGGCGCACTTTTCATGTACTGATAAAAAGAAAGATTAAGTGTGTGATGTTTGATAATACTATCATGAGAAAAATATGCAATTGTCTAGTTAAGATGTATTGGTTTGTTGGGTTTTGTCATTTATCTTAGGCTTTTATCTCTGTGCATAAAAGGCAGCTTTCAGAACTGTCCTTTGTAACTGTCCTTTTATGAATAAAGTGGAAACAGTAACAGATATAGAGTATTTTTTGCAGAAATGGTGCTCTGTTTTCGGTGTCCCTGGAGCTGCAAATTTCTGAATAAAAATATTATGAGTTCAGTGAACCTTTAGTTAAAACATGTCCTAGCGTAGAACATCTTTCAATTACAGGATCTGCCACAGAAGCTCACTGAACAGTTTCTTGTCTCAAAAAGACTAGACACACATAATAGGTTTTATCATGGTTGAAAGAAATCTATTTGAGATTGTTATCTTTTTAGTAAATCTATTCGCCTGGTAATAAAATAAAAATAATTTATGTGTGATGTTGCAACAGTGGCATTACCAACCCCCTTAAATATCCCTACTATCCTACTACAATTTGACGTTTTTATTTGTTATTTTTTTCTCAACCCTTGATATTTGCTTTGAGCCATCACTGAAATATTTTTCTAGAAACTCAAACAAATAGCTTTTACTTTCTGAGTGGATTTGTGTAGAAAGTGAAAACATGAACACAACATAACTGTACGTTTTTGTAGGTTAAACAACAAAGAATTACAACAGATATTGACTTTTCTTAACCAAATGCACAAACAGAATTATTGTGTCAAAAAAAATCTATCAACTTAGATGTAAAACAATTAGAAATGCTAATGCAAACAATTCTGTGTGTGAACTGGACTTTCAAGTTAAAGAAAAAAGAAATCAAACCAAACTTTTAGTCTCTGATCTAGAGTTGAAAATAAGTCTTATAACCAGGGGTCAAATTTAAGTCTCATAGTTCCTTATTCAGTCACATGATCACAAAACTTTTACATTTATTTTAAAATTTGCAAACATTTGGTCAGCAAGATACTTTTAAATTCAAAAGCCCAAAACCTCAATTTTCAATTCTGTTCTTGTGTCACATTGTATGTGACTTAAATCAAAGATGGCGACTCAACTCCTTATATCTCTGCAGATGGGAAGACTCAGCACAGTTTCAATGAATAACCCCACTTTTTCTGTTATTCTCAAGTGTATCCAGTAAAGGTTTGGAAACGTGCCAGAAGAATATCAGAGGCAGACGTAGGTAATGATCCTGAACTCAATCACTGCAGCTCTGTACAAAACCATCAAACTAAGTATCTGTTCAAGAGAACTTGTGTTCTTTAAGTGTGTGTGAAGCCAATTATGCACAGAGCAGTATTAAGTCAGTAAGAATGTATATCTATAGTAAAAAAATATTTAAATTAACTTACCATTTCAACTTAATCTTACTAAAAACAGTTTTTTTCTCCGAATTGTTTTAATATTTTCAGATATTGAACCTATAGTGGTATAGTTCTGAATGCTATAACAACAAGGCAGAAATACACCATTCTGGATTTGAACTTGAAACCTTCCCTGAAGTAACTTTGGAAACTAAGAAATTCAAAAATTAGTTGCTTACATTTAAACATCAGTATTTGATAGTAAACCTCAATAGTGACCCTTTCTCTTTATATAATTATGCTCAGTTACGTTTAAGGAAAAAAAGAAACTTTAACCTCATTTTAAATCGAGCAGTGATTGTAATAATGAATGATGGGAACAGGACTTCTCCCAACACAAAAATGTGTTCTTTCACATCAGCAATGAAGGCTTTTGGTTTACCTTTTTTTGTATTTCTTTTTGTGTTTTTACACTTTTTGATAATGTCTTTCTTTGTTTTTCACATGTTTCTGTGTATATTCTTCTTCTTTATTCAATAATTATGAAAAACAACCAAAATTCCCAAACCTATCGTCTTTAAAACTCACATACAACATTCAGAGTTTTACTGCACATCATCTAAACAGGTCTGATTGGATCTCACGTCCAAATGTTGGCGCCAGGCTTTCATTGGGTAAGAACCAAAACATTGTTATGAATCGTTAGAAAGTCATTTGCAAATTTAGACCATGTAGGAACTCATTATGTCACTTATAAGACTGCTCAATGCCTGAATCCTTTCAAAGAAGCTTACCTGCAAAATTTACACAATGACATCTAACTTTAAGAACACAAGAACGAAATCCCCCGGTTGTTCTGGTGGCAACAGAATTAAGATCAATTTTGGCTTTTGTTAACAATGGGGGAAATGTTATTTAACATACGGAGGCATGATTTTCTATTGGCTTTAAGAAAATGCTGCTTGAGCCAAAAATTCTCAAGAGTGTATGTTTTTAAATTGCTTCCCCTTTCTTTTGCACATTGCTAGCAGGTGCAGTCATTCCAAGTTGTGCCAAGCCAAACATCAATGTGCCAACAAAACTTCAAAAAAATCTACCTTGTAAAGTTTTTATGAGGAAGTTAAAGTGTTCAGCATGTGTGTAAAGCTTCAGAAGAAGATATCGTGCATTTTGATTAGTAGCAAAGAAAATTAAAGTAACTTTCCCTTGAAAGTAACATATTTGGGGCTGGTTTAAAGCTGGATTTTTTTTAGGGGTTGTTGTGAGCAGAAGGCTCAGTTAAGTTCTTTGGTTTCATAGGCAAAAAATGTGAGCAATTTCTAAAGTGCCATCAACGCTGCGGAACCCAAGGCAAGCATGCTGTGATGCAAATCTGTGTCCACTCTTTCCGCAGAGCACAGAATAGGTAAATAGAGATTATTGTTGGGCTGCCACCACAAAGACTGTATTGAAGCAGTGATCAGATTCGTCAGTCTAGGACACTTAAGCAGTCACATTCCTCAAAAGAAGCCCAAAAAATGTCACTTAAAGCGTCTGGCCACCTCCTCACACTCTTTGATATTCAAATGAAACATGGCCTTGTACAAACAGGCGCCTCAGCCGAGGAAGATGGGGGAGAGTAAATCAGATAGGATTTCCCTCAGATGAAAAGAGCATGTCTGACATTTTCACAATGAGGGACCCTGAAGCAATGTTGGTTTGATGTCATGGTGGGAAGTTACTGCTGTGTGGAAAAGGTTAGCGTTTTTCACCCCTACTTTTCTGGATAAACTGCTAAAACGCAGCGTGGAACAAGCAGATGAGATGAGAGCCTGGTGAAGATGAGTGGGCACGGTCACATCACACAAAAACAAATCAAACCCACCCTGCGGCATTCCCTTTATGCTGTCACACTGGTTCGTTTGTTTTGCTTTTAGTGTTTTGGTGGGTGCTGAAGGGCCCCTGGAGGGACCGTGAGAGGGCCGTGGGATCAAAACAGCAAAATTTAACTCGGTTCCTCGAATCAAAATTTCTCAAATGCCAAATATATCAAAGAAAATATGCCTCGTGTTTAGTTGTGTTCTTGTTTTTCAGAGAAATTCTAAAGTTTGAAAGAAGGTTTCATTCCCATGTAGGAGCAATCTGTGGATTTGCTGCATTCAAACTGATGGGTGCTTTCTGGTATGCAATTAAGGCATAGCTGTCACTAAGAGGCTTTTCTTGGGTGATTAACTTGTGAGGCCTGTTCCATCCAAGGAAGTCACCTGAACACAATCATCCGGCTTCAAGGAGTTGGGTTTAAGACACTTTTTCACTGAAAAAAGAGACAACAAAAAAAAGAGAAACGTCAAAAGAAATGTTTGAAAACAGAAACCAAGGGACCTTGAAATGGGGATGTAGGTCTAAATGGACTCTCCAACAGATGTTGGTTTCTGCAACTGATATGAAACTTTATGCATCCAAGTATCAAGTTGCCCAGACCTCTCGCTTCATCTGCTCCTCAGCCTTTTCACACGCTACCTTTTCCGCACTTCTCTGGAGCGTACGTGCTTAACAGCACTGGCTTCTTCAGCAAATTCACTAGTGTTTGAAGAGACTTATCCCCCATTTTTTTCTCCTCTTAGCCTGCTGAGAGAGCTGGCTTCCATCTTCTCTCTCACGCATATGCAGCTCTGCATCTGCCCTTCCCATACAAATGAATATATGTTACAGTTTTAATGCAAGTTGCATTGCCGATTTCACAACAGCTCATTGACTCTTGCTGGAAAACAATCTTCGTCTTTTTTTCTCTGCCTTTTTTACTATTCAGTTTGAAAGGGATGCTGCACCCCCAGATCCTGACAAAAGGGGTTGTGTTTGTCCGACCTTCTGAGCGGGACCCCGCAGCCAACAGCACAGAGATTGGTTGAGACAAGAAAGACAACAGGGGAATGAAGACACAACTGGCCAATTAAAAATAAATAAATAAATAATCCAATGTGCCTGCAGCTCTATATAGTGTGGGTTAAAAATTATGTCACAATATTACCGCATGATCAGACCCACACAAACCATAAAAAGTCTAGATAAAAACAAATTTTTCATTGTTTAAAGAAACTCTGAGCTGTCTCAAACTGAGCAGATTTTGTTGATGCCATTTCTGCTCAGATGAGTCTTCTCACTGCCTCATAACTTCTCCTTTGTGCATGTTGCCATGAAACCTCTAATTGCATTTTCACATGGAACAGATGGTTTCCAGTTAACCGAGGGTGCTTTTTACATGAGTGGGCAGACACTTTTCCAGGTGACCACTGCGTGTCATGAGAAACAACACATCTTGTTCATTTTACAAAACAACCACACAATCAAACTAAAACTGTACTAAAAATGCTTTCCATCACACAGAGATGAAGCTATGTACCGTCTGCTTATGTTGGTGGTGCTCACCTGACAAACATAAATCACACTGTTTTACACTTCATAGCCCCCACTGACCCAAATAAATACCTGATGCGTTAAGCCACTGTATGTTCTCTGCTTCTTTCGTTCACCAGCTTGGTTTGATCCGCTACTAAACATGTGCAGATGCTCCAGGCCCCTTCGGTCTGGGATTCTGACACACTTGCAGTCTTTTAGGATCATTTTTCACTGTGCAGAGTCAACATTGTGAAAGTTTTTAACATGAAGAAAACTCCCCTTTTAAAAAAATGATTCAAACGTAAAAAGGCCAAAAATGTCAGTTTTTAAACCATTAGTTTAGATTTCTAGGTGCTCTTCAAAGACCTCCCTATTTTTCATATTACTGTTTAACATCCTTCAGATGCACTTGAGCAGCATTGTTACATTTACAGCTTTTTGATTGTTGTCTAATTAAGTTCTGTTTCCAATGTTATGCAAAACAAAAACAATCAATAAAGAACGGTCGAATATGACAAAGAAGTTGAACCCTCTACAGACAGAAAATACTGGATTACCGGGACATTTTGGCAAGAGGTTGTTTGGAAACATCAGATTTGAGTTTTTAGGCAAAGAAAACTTGTATTTTTTTCATACTTCAGCTTTCTTTTTAAGTCTAATGTTTAAAGTATTGGCATGTAGGTCAAACATAGTTCGTTTCACACCAAATGTGTCTCTTTAAAAAAATAACACGATTAGTAAAAACAGTTTCAAGAAAAGCATTGCTGACATTTCTACTGTATCTCCCTTTTTGTGTTTTTTTTTCAATACAGTGCAATTTTATTTTATTTATATAGCCCAATATTACAACATAGTTGTCTCAACTGGCTTAACAAATTGTACAAAACATAAAATCAGTTATAAAGCACAGCAGCTGATTGCTTAACTAAATAGACTAAGCTAAACTGGGCATCCCTGCCCTTAGAGCTTCCTTCTCGGTAAGGAAACACAAAGAAGAAACCTCAGGGATGTCCACATGATGGAGGCATCATTTTCCAGGATGGACAGGCGATATACAAGGACTGTTAAAGAAGATTTACCCCATCTAACTCTACAACTACATGTTTGAATGGTGTAGCAAATGGGCTTCTTCCAGATGGAACCTGGAGACAGCTGGGGCGTGACGAGCCAGAGGTGAGGTCCACGGTCAAGTACAGGAGCACAGATGAGCCAAATGGAATCTTGACTTACTCCCCCTCCCCTGGAGGGGGGTGGAAAAGAGGGACATCACATGAATCGCACTGTACCAAGAGAGGAGAAGTAGATGAAAGAACCCCAGTGCACCATACTTTCCCCAGCTTCTAACTTATAGCAGGCTATTAACAACTAATTGTTATTAAGTTTAAATCAAACATGTTAATAGAATGTTGTATGCATGGCACATATGGTGGAAATAATAACGACAATAATAGAAAATAATTTATTAATCTAAGCAGGGGGGATAGGCAGCCCTGCTCTGGTTATTCTAAGGCAAGCCTGAATTGATCCATCCATTCATCCATCTTCTATATCTGCTCAATCCCTTTTTGGGGTAACAGAGTTACTGGAGCCTATCCCAGCCACGGTGGAGCAAAAGCGGAGCACATTCTGGACGGTGTGCCTCTCCATCGCAGGGAGACCCGAATTAGTGTGTCATGGAGGGTCAACCTTTTACACTTTTTTAAGGGTATAAAAGTCCAGCAGTAATTTATGCTTTTCACTACTCCTCATATCTTGGGTTATTAGATTAATTACAGCAAAAACTTAAGAACTCTACTCATTCATAAAATTGAGTTACTAAGTTTTATTCTCTCAACAACAACAAAGTGGAGTTTTCCCATCTAAAAAACAAAAGCAGAAACAAAACTGCAAAACAACCAAAATGAAGGTCTTAAAACTGACAGAAGACCCCAAAGGAGCAACAAAAATAGGTCTCTAAAACTGATCTCAATTCTGGCTTCTTTATTTCTCTTGTAAAACATCCGATTTCTGAGTACATTTCCTGTCATAACTTGAACTTTCTTGCCTAAACTTCCTGGCTTTTGGCCTATTCCCTGTCTGACAAGCGTTTTGTCCACCATGTGCATGTGAGTTATTAAATGCTCACGGTTTGCAAAACTCTAGTCTACAAAGTCTGGTGTGCACAGCCTCCTTTTTCATCACTGCACATTTCCTCACATGCATTCTTATCTCAGTGGGGTTTTAAAAGCATCTGCCTTTCACTCTTAGCATGGGCACGAAAATAAAACAAAAGTTTGTTCTTCTATTGATATGAAACACACCTGGATTGTAGTGCAGCTCACTGTGACACTAGATCAGGCCAGTTTATTCTTTCATTGGCATACATTTTTTTCTTTTTTTATGCATAAAAGTAGGATAAACTGTAGACAGGAGAAGCCCAGCAGGGGGCACTGGTGATTATTAGGTGAAGGTGTGGTTTACTGACACTCTGCTTTCTCACCTTTTCTGCACTGCTGACCTACAAGCCATTTAGCAAAAGATCAACAAGAGAACAGCAAATCCTCCATGCACTTTCTAATTTCACTCCCTTAGCCTCCTTTAGAGACAAGTCAGGGAACATGACCTGAGACCCTTACTCTGTCTCTCCATCCCAGTTGGGGGTCTTTCATGAAAACAACTTCACATTGGCTTTTTTAATGCAGCTTTCTGAATCCAGTTTACCTCAACTGCGGTCAGTCAAGAGTTTCTCCAGTCTTTTTACATAAGGCTTAATGAGGAAACATTCAGTCCAACAAAGAGACATGATCCTACAAAAGACTGGACGCTGAAAGGAGGCAAATCTGAAGTCCTTCCATATCCCATTCACTCGTATGTGTAAGGACTGGGCAGTCAAACACAAGACAAACTCTCCAGTAACATTCCAGGCCTGGCAAACACAGGACGGGGAACGTTGGGGAGGAAGAGCTCCTCTTTCCAAGTGCTGTTTTGTCATTGAGTGGAAGGACACTTGTGTTTAATTCTTTCCGCTCACATTAAATAAACACATTTAAAAGAGATTGTGTTTTTTATTTAGCTGGAAAAATAGTCACGGTTTTAACTTTGTCACACGTTAATATGTTGAACACATGATAGTTTCCCTAGAAAAAGGATTTTCTGGAGTCTGTATTTATCTGCATTCACTAATCTGCAGTCTGACGGATGCAAAAGGGCCACAAGTCTTGTCTGTTGCGGCGTTTGCAACTTCTTTTCTTAGTCTTGTAATATAAAAAATGATATGAATCAGTTCTGTGGTAAAACAGTGTGACAATAACACATGTGGGAAAGAGACCCTAAGTCTCAGCCATCTCAGAACTTATATTTACACTATACAATACAATGTTTAAAAAAATTCACTGCAATGTAGCTATTACTCTTCAAAAAGACTGACATCAAGACAGTTGAAGATATATGACAAGTGATAAAAGTGTAAAAAAGTAAATGAATGGAAGTGCTCTACATGTTTAGATGTTCACAATTGGAGTTTCCTCCTCATAAAAGTAAATTAAAAAAAAAATCCCAATTTTTAAAATGGATTTTCTTACCATTTTGGGGGCAGTCATTTTTGCTTTGCACAAATTGGGATTGGTTTTATTCTTTATTCATCTGTAAGTAAAAAAATTAAAAAACAAGTTCTTTCAAAGTAAAAGTTCAGAGGTATGTGCTTGGACTCTACAGAATGTTCAATCAAAGTATGTGGGAAGGTTATGATTATATATTTGATCACAAGTATCCATGAGATAATTGGAGGTGGAGCTGTTTTTTTTTTTAGTCTTTCAGATGGTTCTGTGGAACGGCTTTTGGAAGACATAACAGAAAGCAAAGTGTTTCCTTCATTTATTCAAACTTTTTCTCTGATCTCTTCTCTCTCTGATCTTTTTTTTTAATATTTTTTATAGCTTTTCCATAATGTATTGAATCATTTTTGACTGAAAGCAGCATGGGTGCATACATGTTTATGTTGCAGCTGTATGAGATCTTAGGTAGCTTCTGGACAACAGAGATTCAACTTACATTGCTGTTTGCAAGATTTCTTCCACCCTGTAATCTTTTGGAATTTGTTGTACTTTCAATGTGAATGATAGGTGCCTATGATGTTTACATTACCAGATTGTGGGGACTAGTCAGTTCTGCCGGAGGGGGGAACACTCAGACAATTAAAAAAGTTAAGTTTATTATTATGGCATACCTCAGTCTCTTTAAAAAAACAAAAACAAAGTTTAAATCTGGAGAACAAAAATAAAATCCAAAGTTTATGTGTGTTTTCTCCTTTTCAGACTTCCAGTTTAGCATGACAGTGCAATATGGTTTATAAAAGAGGGGGCTGGGATGTGCACTTTTCTGCCAAACCATGAACCAAATGTAACAAACTGTTTTTCCCCTAACACTGCGTGGAGTAAACTCATATTGCTCAATTTTCGCCTAAATTGGAGACAGAGCTTGTATACGTTGGATAGCCTTCAATAGATGATCATTAGGGGATTGTTTGTTGCTAACTCCAGCTTTGTATGCTCATGTTTTACTTTTGATCATAACACTTCCAAATGTTGTGGACAAGCTTGGCATCTAGACATTGAGACTTTCCAAACTGTTCACCAGATGGTTTGGATTTATTAAACGGATCAAGCTTTTATAACACATGTTTAAGGGTCGGATTGTTCACGGGGATCCACTTCTGGTTCAAAAGACAAAATTGACATGCGTGCAATTGGTTTTTTTGTCACCACCCATCCATCAGATTTACTTCCAATGATCTATTTCATATCTCCAGTCCTGTTAAGTTTTCACTTAGAGAAGAGGCTGGGAAAATGTACAGAAAGGACTCAAACCAAGACCTCCCTGCTGCAAGGCGAGTGAGCCATCCACACCAACAAAATTAGAAGATAGTCTGTGTGAAAAATTGGAAAGGTACTACAAAGGGTTCTGGTTCTTACACGAGTTTTACAATAATTGCTTTTAAAGACAATATTACGTAATATGATTGATGATCCCTAGTGTTGGGATCTCATTGGAGAGAAAGCAATAAAAACCACAATTAACCAGCTTATAATGTATTTGCAAACATCTTTGCTCCACACCAGAGTTTATTTTCTTAGATTGTCTGCTTTCTTTGTCATGTTAGATAACTCACTTGAACTATGTGTGACATAAAAGGGGTCTTGGTACAGTTAAATGTTAACTCTGCTGTTGTTCAGCTTCAGTGTAGATGCAAATAGACCATGTAAGCAGATCAAAGAGGGGAAGTGAAGATAATCGGGAGTAAGTGACACAAACCAAGGCTCTGGAAAATGGGAATAATAAAAAGGTTGTGGGTACATTTCATGGAATGAAAGCACTTACCTGCATATGATAGTTAGGGGACCAGCAGGACTGTAGCTGTTTTTTCTTCTTGGTCTTGATACAATGTCTAGTTTGAGGAAAAATCGCTATAAAAAGATGCTGTTGTGGCTGTGTGTTTGTACACACAGTTTTTGCACACGGTTTGATCTGTTTAAGGGTGAACCGAACAGAAAAAATGTGTGAAGCATTTTCAGTCATGTGCAGGGCAGTCCAACTGCAAAATTACAAACAAAACATTTTTTGTTCAAACCTTGTAGTAAGAGTAGTTTAAAGTATTTATTAGGCTGTCACATTAGAGTAGAAGATTTGGTTTGATTACAGTCGTATCGGTCTTGTGCTGCGTTCACACTAAACACGATTCGCATGTACAATTCATGTTTGTCGCCTTTCTTTAGACAAATTTGCTGCTCGACACTTATCCAAAGATGTATTAAAAACTTGGATGTGTGAGGAGCAACTGTCTAAACTAAGTGTGTGGCCTCATCGCTCATGGAAGCACTGAATGTCTGTGTATCTCAGTCAAAGTATGGCAGACACGGATGATGTTGAGAGATCAGATTTATTGCTTTTGAAGTTCCACAAAATCGGAATAAAAGAAGAGGATCATTTTTATTTTTGTCTCAATGCAAATAAGAAAAATATCATAAAGTTCAAGAGGTGAACAAACAGCAATAACCAGATTCTCCTCCATGTTGTTTTTGGACTCCACTAGCTGATGACATCACCAACACGACTCATGCCACAAAAGCCGTTTGGTTGACATGGCACAAACTCTTTGACAGAGTTCAGATATTTGAACTCTGGAAAATTACGTCGCAATGCTTGAAATGAAAGCTGCCAGACCACCAAAACACACCACATGACCACTGATTGTGTTTTATCGTTAAAACTGGTGTTTGGTGTGAACCTTGCTTTAGGGTGGTATTGCTTTAGCAAAAAACAACTAGGAAGAAGGAAAATACGAGGAGATAAATGGCTTTCTGTTGAGTACTAAAAATGCATATTCTTCTTGTCTTAAGTCTGTTAAAGAACAAATCAACATTTGCATTGTTGCTGAACTGCACCAGAGTATACTTTTGTCTCCAGAGGGAACATCGTTTCGTCCACAGATCAGTGGAGTTTTATTTTCTGCCCAAAATACAACAGACTATCTGTGAAAACAATCTCTCAATAAACAGGTGTGAAAGCATCTGTAGCCTTGTAAATCCTAATCTCAAACAGGTTTGGTTAAAAAAACAAAAAGGAGTTGGCTACCATAACAAAAAAATCTGACCATAGAGTACTATCCAAGAAAGATACCTGGAAAACATTAGTGTTTTGATTTAGAAAAATCCCTTACGGTTTACGGGAGCCATGTTGATGATAACAGAGGTCCTTAGGGTGTCGGGATGTTTTCATGTCTTATATTCGCACAATTTACAAATCAAATTACGATGTAGCAAGCGGATTGCACATGTTCCTTTTAGTTTGTCCCTGCATGATCCTGTGGTGAACTGTAAACTCTTTCATAATTTGCGTTTAGGGACTACATCAGTTAGAAAGAAGCATACAAATAAAAAAACAGTCCTTTTTGTCTTCATCCCCTATGTGTTGTCATGTTGAACTCGAAGAGGAAGACTTTCTCCCCCCGTGAGCACAATGATGTCTTCACGGGGGACCTTTATGGGTGTGATGATGGAGAGAAAGAACCAGATGAAAGATGAGAGCGAACAGCAACAAAAACCTGAGACAGGCCATGAGAACAAACACAAGCACTCAGCTAATCGGAGCCTTTTTATGTTCGATAAACACCCGCTTGTCAGAGCGTCCCTACATGGTCGCACGAAAGAAAAAAACAAAACATAAAAGAGCTCAGTCCCTCATGCTTTCTACCCATGTGCAATTTCTTGGTTTCGACTCCACAGCTGCTGAGTGATGGGATTCAGTCTTGACGGTTTTTCACAGGAATTCTCTGTACTTTTTACCTATAGCATATGTTAAATACATATAACCAAAAATCCTGTGTAAGGCGATGACTTTTCAGCAAAACTACACCAAACAGCATTCTAGTGAACGTAAGACCCCAAACAAAAAAATGGGAGAAACTGTGATTTATATAATGTAACCTGTTCATATTTTTGCATGCATTCTCTTTTATCTCGGTGAAGGTTCTCATTCATCCAGTTGTCTTGAAGTTGAGTCTAAAAATTTACCTTCCTAAAACTACTCATCCAAGGGGCTTTATCAGTATAAAGAACTATCTTAGGTCAATTTTTGTGTAACTTGAAACTGTTGTTTTAAATGCTGTTTCAAGTTTGCTTAAAAAAGTGTGAAAAACAATTCACGGCTGAAATAATTATGGTCTGGATTAAATGTTATGTGTATCGTGAGTTTTCCATGATGAGTGAGGAATTCGATTTGCAGCGATTGCTCCATCTGCTATGCGTTAAGGAGAGCTGTCTTGTCTTTTTTTATGGGCTTTTTGTGTCTTGGTCACCAACAGAGCTCCTTTACCACTCATCCCCAAAATTGGGACAATTTTCAATCAATCACAAATTAGTGGCAACTTTGAAAAGAGTTAGCACATCTGTGTCATGCAAAGGTATTCACAAAAAGCAAATGAATGTCTAAAGAGACACACAGTCACCCACGTTGTGTCATCTCTGGATTCTGTCCTTCAGGTCAACTTAAAGTTTGATCAAGAACTGGTGCCCTGATTCAGCTCATCGTCAGGTTCTACAGTATCCTGACAATGATAGTTATGAAAGGCAGGTGTGTTTGAGGAAGGTTGGATTGAAAAATTGCTGGAGATTGTGCCTCGAGGACCCCGTTTGGGAAACACTGATGTGGAAGACATCTCGCTGCTCATCCGAGTAACCTCTCCTTCAGATTATTATTGTGCAGACGGCCTCAGAGGGGTGGCAAAAAAAGTTACAATTCTATGTCCTGGGTGTTGTGGATGCGGTTTATTGTGTTTCTTACCAAAAAAGATAAAACGATCATGTGGTGTTTGGCCTCATTGTAGAGGACCAAGTTTAGCCTGCTCACAATTGGTCCTAGGAGTGCTCCTCCCTTGTGGATTTTTGAGAATTTATCCAAACATGGGATGTTTTCTCCTGGGGGTACCCGGGCTCCCTTTTTTAAGTGTTTTGCTTATGTTGCGCAAAATTATGGAAATCTTTGTGCAGCAAAGAAATGTTCAAGACAACTGTACATCTTTCTATATCTGCAGGTAGGATGGAGATAAAATGGTCTGTTTTTTACAGATGTTTCTGCTCTGAGGTGTTGGTCATATTATTTTTTTATGGCAGATTCTCTAGCAGTAATCAGTTGCAGTGCTTTGCACAGACGTTTGTTGTCTGTTTTAGTTAGTTAACCCTTAAAAACCTGAGATGTCGCTGGCTACACCTAAATACCACACGGCCTTTGACATACTGTAGCTCTTCGACTCTTTACGCGATCAACTGTAAATTAGCCATTTCTAAAAAAGCGGCTTTGCATATCGGCTTTATACTGAAGCACAGTCGCTTTTCTTCATGACAGAATCAACTGATTTACACTGATACCTTAATACACCACTTTGAAACACATCACTACTACAAATTGTTAAATCGAAATGCAAGGTTACTTTTCTCCATTTTAGAATCCTCTGGAATTATGTTAATTGTGTAAAAGGTTGAAGAGTTACTGAAGAGTGTAAAGAAGGAGTGTTAAGGGTGTAAAGGGTTACCTGTCAGAGAGATTTTTCACTCACTCGGCCTTGGTGCCTTGACGTAGAATTCTATTGCTCCTGCTAAAAGGGTCATCTTGGAGTTTAGGAAGATGAACTTTCATTTTCAAATTCATAATTGATTATAAAGTAAAGGTTAGTTCTGTTGTTTCTTTTGCAGATGATATCCCACTCGTTACAGCCAAACCAAAACTCAGATTACCTCCTGGTTCTTATTATTTCAAGTTGGTTGATCAATTTACTTTGGGTATTACAGGACAGGTCAGAAATGACTCACCTTCCTGGGTGGAGGAGCTTTAAAAATCTGTTGCATGAGAATGGCCAATAGATCAGTGCAGTGTCTTCGGAAATGCTGAATTTGAAAGAAAGAAAAATCCTCAATTTGTCTGTCAGTCTATATTCCTACTTGTATATTAACAAGGAACAAATAATAATTGCACAAATGGACTCTAACGTCGCCCACAGGATTGTAAATGGATTAAAAATTGAAGTGCCAACTGGTGTGACCAGATGGACTGGAGGTTACTCCACCCATCTCCCCACAGATTGGAAAATGAGTGACTAAATGGGAAAGAATAAAATATTTTTTGTTAAGTTCACCCACTGGTCCACCCACCTGCCAATCAAAACAGCAAACACCCCACTATCAAGCAGAAGTTACAGCTCTAATAAAATCTGAACAGCCGTTTAAACAAAAAAAAAAATCTTCCTCTTCAGTTGTCATGAATGGAAAATCACGACATAAAGATTAAATTTGTCTTTGACATGAGTTCATTTTTGAGGAAAGTTGGAAAGAGAGTGAATGGGACTTGCTTCTCTTTCAAAACCATCCTTGAAAAAATGGGGGGTATCGGCTGTGAAAGAACGGTTCAGGTCAGGGATACAGGCAGAGAAAATGTACATTTTTCCCAGAACAGCTGGGGGTCCCTTTAGAAACACAGTGCAAGGTTTAGTCATCAGGGAGGAACTCAGATGAAAGCCTGCATGGTCTTTGGGGAATCAGAGGTAGCAGAGATAACTTCTGGGAAGACTACATCTACCTGGTGGAGTATTACAGGGATGTTCCACCAAAGGGAGGCCTCATGGTAGATCTTCTAAAGCTGAAAGTGGAGAATTCCTGCGTCAAACCCAAATAATAAAAAATGGATGGATCAAACACATTAAAACAAATCATTTGGACTCTTCGGTAATTTGAGAGTACACAGCTTGGTTCATTGTTGCATGTCAATAATCTGCAATATTGTTTTTTTTATCACTAACTTGATCTTTCAATCCTACCTCTCAGGAAGCTTCCTCCTTGCAGCAAAAATCTGACTCGGATTATTGGATCTGTAACCTCAACAAGTTGCAAGGGTAAACCTTGGGAGGTGCGGAGTAATGTGAAACAGATATACGTATTTCAAACACAATGGGCCACATTTTTAAGAGTCCATTCTGCTAACATCCAGAAGAAGAGTTAAATTCACATGCTGCAGGAAGTTAGAAAAGGCTGCAGTTCTGAAGACGTTTGCACTTGTCTTCCCTTTACAGTGATGTCTACTTACAGAAAAGCATGGAAAGGCTTTCTGACAGCTTGCATGCCAAGAAATAGGAAAGTCCAGAGATGATACACTAAAAATGAAAGAAGGAAATGGGAGGTTCATGTGAGGATCTGAACAATTTGAAGGTTTTTCACAGGTAACTGAGATTTTTTATTCCATATGAAACTGTTTGACTTTTTTTAACAACAAAAAGAGTTTCAGTTTTAAGCTTATTACTACATAATCCTGTCAAATGAACCTATTCAGAGAATGCAGGGGCTTTAGCTCTCAGTCTCACCATGTGCAACTGGATCTAACTTCCTGAACAACTGCACAGTTTGTCAGACTCTGCAAATGCATCTCACCTATTCTAATTCTTTGCATCAGTGCTCCTCAAGGATGTGCACTCCGTCTACTTCTGTACAACCTTTACACACATGACTGCATCCCGTCTTACTCCGGTAATCACATCATTAAATTTGTAGGCGACGCCAAAGTGCTTGGCTTAATCTCTTACAGCGATGACTCGGCACGTAGGAAGGAAGCAAAAGGGCTGGCGGTCTGATGGAGAAGCCACAACCTGATGCCAAACTTAAAAAAGACCAAAGAGGTGGTTGTAGACTCCTGTGTGGCGGCTTTTATGAGCAATACTGAAGGCTACAATCTCAGTGGAAAAAACTGAATTCGGTGGGAACTAAACAAACAAAAAAACCCTTAAATCATTTTAGCTTTGTGTTCATTTAAAAACAGATAAGAGAAAACATCAAATGTTAAAACAGAGACTTTTTTTTATTGATTTGTGTAGTCTAAATTTGACAGTGAAACAAAAAGACATCCAAATCCCAGAGCTGCTTCTTTCAGAAGTTAGAATTAGAAACATGCACGGCCTGAATCACATCTGACTTCACTGACAAAATGATTGTCAATGTTCGCTGAAGAGCCATGCTTTGCTGAAGACAAAGCTAGAGAGGGTTCTGGATTAGCCACAAACTAGCTTTGCATCCAAAACAATTGCTTTTTTTTTTTTACTGTTTTAATGGCCAGCAGCATGAAAAAACAAAAATGTAAAGTCTTGATGTTTCACAACATTTTACAGTAACTTAAAATTAAAACAAGACACTTTTTTACTTCAAAAGAAAAACACAAATTATTAAGGAAGAAAAAGCCAAGTTTAAGTTTGAGGTTTTTTTTTTTACAAGTTTTTCTGTGTGAGGTTTAAAGGTGAGGAGTCATCAATCCAGACACCAAGGTACTTGTACTCATGAACCAACTCTATGACATTTCCAACCAAGGTGGACACCATTGGAATGGTTTTAGGGACCTTTTTTGAGTTTGAAAACAACATTAGTTTTGTCTTGTCAGCATTGAGAACCAATTTTAGCTGAATAAGTGAAAAGCAAAAGCTTTTTGCAAGGTTTCAATGGCCATAATTAAAGACCAAAGACTAAAGAGTAAAGTAAATCAGCAACTTTGCTATATGAAATAAATAAAATTAAATGAAGTCTTGAAAAATCTGACTGCACTAGAGCGTGCTAAATCTGTCCTGCTAAAATCAACATTGTTTTTGAAAAAGAGCTGTAAAAGAAAACAACTGCATTTAGTTTCTATGGATCTGATGAGACAACAACTCACTAACTGCAGTTTGTTCAATTCTCCAGAGAAAGGTGTCAGCCCAGGTGTTAATTCCACTAAAACCACAGAACCTGAGCGTGTACCAAACATGAAGTTGGTCCTGAAAACATTTTCGTGGGACCTCTGCCAGACTGCAATTACCATGAGTGCTGATCAAATCAAAGACCCCAGGAGCTGTCCTCTGGGAGGTGTCCAATTGACCAATAATCATGAAGTAAAATAGATTTTCTCCAGAAATATGACATTTTAACCTCTTTCTTTATCAGTTTAAGTTTTACTTATCTAAAACCCCTGTTTTGTGTTGATCCAGCTCATGTAATGTGAAATTAAAAGCACAGTTATCTTTTGTCCCATGCAGGGGTTTAACGTTCTTCATTTTCACGATATGGTTGAATCCCAACAGTAACCTGAAGGTTAATGAAAATCATGACAGCTTTCAGCCAAATCCCAACTGACTGGTTAAAAAATGCACTCAAGAATATTTATGTTGTATATAGTCTGCATTAATCGGGGGGTTTGGGACATAGTAAAAGTTTCATGTCTGGGGGCCCTGGGCTTCCCATGTAGCTTTTAGGGTTGTGAAAAAGGTCTATCTCTTCGTGCAGAGGTGGGATTGTGGTGAATCCGCTCCGAACAGAGTGTTCCTCAGAGGAATGGGGCCCTGCTGGAAATTAAATTACATCCTTTTAAAGAGGTATGGTAGTTACTTAAAAACTAAGAATAATATTACTTGTTTGACAGTTGGAGATAATCTTGATAATTAGATACATGTTCCCTATAGACATTGAAACTGGTTTCCATTATAGGGTATAGTTTAACACAACAAACACATACCTTACCAGAAGGGAAATGTGCATTTAACCAGTGCTGCTCAAATTTCACAGCACACCATTGACTATTTGGCTCTCTTAAATGACAGAAGTCTGTTTGTTTCCCACAAAACATGCGATGGATAATAAATGTGTAATCATGCGCCAAATTTGTGTTCTCTACAACAATTTGCTTTGTCAAAACTAATTTGGAGGCTTTTGTGTTTAGCTGATGGCTGAGGGGAAGCCAAAAACTACTATGCTGCTCTGGAATGTTCTAAATGTATGGACGGGTTTGTGGTTTCACTGTTGTTGGAGGCAGAGGAAACGTTAAAGATTACCGTTATTTAATGATTTTGCTGCCATTTGAGGGGTTTTACCGGGGATTTAATACATAATCAATACGCAAAGGCTTTTACTTTTCAGAATTTTAATAATGCGAAATGCTTAATAATATTTCCTTGGACTGGCTTTAATTTGCTTTCTGGGATGATAGATTGACCCTGACTGCTCCTAGGAAACAACTAATAATAAAGCCTTATCATGCTGTTAAAGCAATCTGGTGTTAATACAATATAACTTCTATCAGCATTAATACTGTGTTACTTTAAAAAAGTCATATTAACCATGAGCCAATCTTTTTTTATCTTTTCCCCCCAGTGTGTTTTAATTTCTTTCGACTTATCAATGTGTGACTGTCTTTCAATTGGCTTACCTTCATATGGCATCATCTACAGCATGTGCACATAAACACAAACTATAGGGGGAATTTATTTTGTAGGACATTTGTGTTATAAAAGAAAATATGTAGCCACTGGCTGTGGAGGAGCAGTTTTTCAGTTCAAAGAAGTGAAGTAAGTAAAAAATGGTAAATATTTTTACTTAATTTATGAGACTTTTTTGACCACAGCATTTAGCTTTGTCAAAAAACACAAATGTCCCTTAAGGATATTCTTGTTTTTTGGTCAAATGCAAATAAACAAGAATACCTTTAAAGTATGCTTCGTAAAGACAAGGTATTCTTGTCTTTACAAATATCCTGAAAATCCAAAAAGGCCTTATTTTGTTCTGCTTTATTGCTTTTATAAATACATTACACAAAATATTTGACTGAAAAACACAAAATGCTTAATAGGTCTCCTTTAAGTCAATATTTTATGAAGTTGCATAAAATGTATAAATATTTTATTAAAAATGTGTTTACACTTGGTGGAACACTGACTTTTCAGAATGGCCTCGCTGTGCTTTGTGAAGTCATCCCAAGCACTGTGGAATTCTTCTCACCCGTCAAATATTTCCTTTGTACATATCTTTCATGTTTGTTAGGCATTGTTTCGTTTTCGTCATCCTGGTGTGAAGAAATGGTCCGTGTTAGCTCCCTCTAGGCAGAAGCTAAATAAATAATAAGTGGTGGATCATTTCTGTCCAGCCTTCTTCAAGGAGGTTATGAAAACCAGCCATTACTGATGTGTTGTTGCAGCTTTCTTCTTGGATGAGGCTATCTAGAAAGCATAAAGGTGCTTTTTAACCATGCAAAAAGGGAGAATAAACTTCATTCTTGTTGACCACAAAAAGTGCCTTTCAAAACTACAATGCTCTAAACCTGGTTTATGCAGAGGAAAGGTCCATGTAAAAATCCATTTTTCTGTTTTGTGGTATAGCAAGAACAATTCCAGTCTTCTTTTTGTTGGCTTGAACAAAAACATTTATAATGTTCTTTATAAACTTGCTTCTGTCATGGTTTGAGTTTGTTGAGTCTTGTTTTTCGTTTTAGTTCTTGTTCTGTCTTGTTTGGTTCTGTTTCCTGTTTTATTTTGAAAGGTTTCCTGTCTTGTCTGGTTTCTTGAGTTTTACTTCCTTTGGTCCCCATCTGCCCTGATCGTGTTCACCTGTGTCTTGTCTCTGCCTTCCTCCTGTGCTGGTCCATTACCTTTGTCATGGTGTTTTTGTCATCCTGTCTTTGTACCTAGTTCCATGTTTTTGCCACGCCAAAGTAAGTTTGTTTTCCTTGTCATCCTACTCTGCAGCGCTGTTTATTAAACCCTCTAGTCCCTGAACAGTGTGCCTCTGCCTCTGCGTCCTACCGGCTCTCGAGCCACCCCGCATCGTGACAGCTTCAAAGCCCAGTGAGTAAAGAAAAAAAAATGGGTTAAAAATCAAGAAAAAAAAAAAAGACATGTAGTGGATAAATGTGGGTGTCTGCTTCCTTTTGAATAAACATCTAAATCCCTTCAATCATATCTACAAACAGGGTGTCATGGCTACAGAACACTTTTCGACCCAGACGCTGAAACCCGGAAGAAACAGAGGAGGACGAGAGTGGCAGGTAAGAGGATTTAATAAGGAGGTCTGCAATGGAGGGAGAGCAGGATACGTGGCTTCCAGAATGCGGAACGTAGTCTTCGGTGGTGTCACTGGTGGAGCCCTTCGCAGGCTTACAGAGTGAGTTGTCGTCGGCGGAGGTCCCGGGGGGAGAGAGGAAACGGCAGAGGCTCGAAGTTTAACCAAGGAGTGAAGTCAGGAGGAAGGTTCTTCAGCTGAGCCGGCTTCAGGCGACCACTTGCGGCAATGGATTCCATCAGGGGCAACGGACTGGCGAGGAGTGATGATCCTGGAGTTCCTTATGAAGGCAGAAGAGACGATGAGGTAAGTGGTCGCAGCTGGGAAGAATCAGAAACCAAGTGGAGAGGAAGGGGGGAGGAGTCTGACAGAGGCACCATATCACAGGGATTTATATTCAGGTTTCTTCAGGCATTTAAACCAGATGCAGTTATAGCTTTTTGTGTAAAAAAAAAAAAATGTTGTAAGACAAACCAAAAAATGGAGTAAAATTAATATATTTAATAAATGCAATTAATGATATTGGCTGGGATTTAATTGTGCCTTGAGTGTAAAATAATTTTTCTTTAGATCAGTTTATGTAATTGACTTAATTTTACGGAACTCTGCTGTTTGTGTTCAGCAGTTAAGAGGCGTTACACATTTCCTGAGTGATACAATGATCCAGAGCCAAGCCCTGAGGCATTTGCCCATTCATTTACTCTCATTATGGAAGAGACATGGAGGAATGGTCTAACCACATCAAAACGGTGAATCTGCAAATACAAGCCAACAATATTTCTGCCTCACTGTTTGAAACATTCTTGCTATTGTTCCTGTGCATGTTGGCAATAATTCTCCTCTTTCTTCTTTGTTTTTTGTGGGCAATGGTTACATTGAGAGCTGATTTGAAATGACGCAAGTAATGTCTGCAGGAATCCGCTAAAAGAGTCAGATAAATCAGAAAACTGTTTTCCACAGGAGTCATGCTGTGGCACGTTCTGTCCAAGTTGTCCAAGGATTTTAGACACTTTATAATGAGTCATTGATAAATGAAATAGTATATATATACCCGGTATATAAAAAACGCCCCTCTCACCCTCTGCGGGTGGTTTCTCACCCAACCTCGGGTCCTCTACCAGAGGCCTGGGAGCTTGAGGGTCCTGTGCAGTATCTTAGCTGTTCCTAGCACTGAGCTTTTTTGGCTGAGAGGTCTGAGGTCTTTCCGTGGATCTGCTGTAGCCACTCTTCCAGCTTGGTGGTTACTGCCAAGAGTGCTTCAATTACCACAGGCACCACTGTCACCTTTACATTCCATGCTTTCTCCATTTCTTCATACCTGAGATTCTTTCTTGGATGTCTGCCTCTGTGATGGCTACTGGATTCTATTCAGGGAGGTTGCTATGTTCTTTTGTCTGATAGACCAGCTGTTGGGCATTGCTGTTATGTGCTGTCTCTTTCTCCCTTATAATTTTCCAGTACTATTCAGTTTCCAGCCTTGGTGAGTCTGCTCTGCTGTTTTGACCCTGCCACTGAGCGTACACTTTCACAGGTTTAGTTGCAAACAGCCTGTTTATCTGCCTGGCTTCAATGTCTCTTGTGTACCTCTTTAGGTAGCTGCTCAAGGCCAGGAGCCTTGCTTCAGTAATGGGGATTTGACTGTATCTCTTAGGTACTTGTTTTTTCAGTGCTCCTCTTTGAGCCTGTCAGCTGACTCACATCCCAGCGAGCTGCCTTGAGTTTAGCCTCCAACCTTTGCTTCCATGGTGGGTTTTGTTTTCTCCCGTGGTTGCTCTTATATCCAAGCATCTTGAGGATCACTGCTGCTGAAGTGTAAACCAGTTCATTGGTTTCTGTGATTGTTGTGGTAGGAATTGCCCTCAATGCTTCATTCAGTTTCAAAGAGACTTTCAGGTGGTTCATCACGTTGTAGCTACACATATATGAGATCGAAAGAGCTCAAATGAAAAATGAAAATGCACTGCAGAAGCTTTGCGTGACTATCCAAGTTTACTCTAAAAAACAGAAGGTTTGGCAGTTTGTTGATGTGGAACATTCAGCCTTGTGTTAGCAAACTGCTAAAAGGGAAAACATTAACAATGGCCAAAGAGAAACAGTCGTTAAACCCTATAAAAATGAGAGGATTTTGAGGCTATTTCTAAACAATTTCAAATCAATTCTTCTGGAATTGCAAAGATCATTCACACATGCAAAACTTTTTGACGCTTGACAATCTTTTAAGCAGTAGTTCTGCAGCCAAGTTTACTCCAGCTTCACTTTGTGAAATGTCTGGGACTCATCAAGTCTTGGGTTTAAAGAGTTAGATTTGATAAAAGATCATTAAGAAAAGAAAAAAGTTGTATTTCACTTGTCAGGAAAAAAAGTTCCTCAATAAAACTATATTAAGCAGAATACTAGTTTACAATAAGATGCCCGTAATAAACTATTCTATTTTGGACAAAGACGTTTTTTAAGCCCAAAGTAGCAACTGACATAAATCAAATTAAAAATAACTATATGAATGTCTCTATGGTGCCTCTGTCAGACTCCTCCCCCCCATCCTCTCCGCTTGGCTGCTGATTCTCCCCAGCTGCGACCACTTACCTCATCGTCTCTTCTGCCTTCATAAGGAACTCCAGGATCATCAGTCTTCGACAGTCTGTTGCCCCTGATGGTGCATAGTTGGTTTTATTGTCAAGCTCTAGTTTGTCAAGCTCTAGTTTGTCACGCTACGCCAAGCTTTGCCTAAACTCTCTTTCTGCTCACCTCCAGGAATCCATTACCACGAGTGGTCGCCAGAATCAGCCTCAGCCTGGATCCCCCACTCTGTCTTCTCCTGCGGTCAGACCTCGAGCCTCTGCCGTTGCCTCTGTTCTTTGGACCTCCCCTTCAGATGGCTGCACTTTCCTGTGGAGGAACCCACCAGTGACGCCACCAGCATCTGCCTCAAGCCAGGGACCTACCTCATGTCCTGCTCACACTCTCTCCAGAATCTCCCATTAAATCTCTTACCTGCCACGCTCGTCTTCCGCTGTGTTTCTTCTGGGTTCCAGCATCTGGGTCCGAAAGTGTTCTGTAGCCATGACAGTCTCCTGCCAAATTTTTAGATTGATGGGAGAGAAATTGTCTGCTGGCTCCCTGGGCAGCGCTCGAAGTGCGTGCTACAGGAGCTGCAAGCCGGAAGCAGGATAGCTGGGTCAGAAGTGGCGACTCCAGATTGAGGAGGCACAAGGGGCGATCAATAAACACTCCAGTGGGCCGGAGTGGTCTTCTGCCGGGGACTTGATGTGCCGTGGGGCAAGTAGTGACTTTGTGATGACAGACAAAATTTGCGCTCAGTGTATCTAAACACGCAAACGCAAATGTATTAGGGGATGTTCGATTGGCCGTTCTGCATGTCAATAAAGTCATGTTCTTTTCGGTGAGGATTTTAATTAGTTGACAGATCGCGATTGACATAATGAGCACCCCTGCTCTATGCCCAACACACGCACCTACACAAATGGTTATTCCCACTTGTAACCACTAGATACCACAGCCAAGTCGGGTTCTGGACATTCTTTCTCCAAACCTCAGCACTATTGATTCAACTGTTTTGCACTTTCATCCATCTTTATATCTAACACAAAATGACAACAAAACAGCGGCTGGTACTTGAAGCACACATTTCATTGAATATCTTCCCAACTAAGTTTCAAGTCACCAAAAAACTTGGTGACATTCTGTTTCTCCTCCCGTGGTATTGAGAATGGCTAAACTGCTTCATAAATCTTCCAAAAGGACTAATTCTGGCAGTGCATCAATCACAATAGTGGGCCGTGGTGGTGTGGATGTCTCTAAATGACATCTTAGCTTGACTTCCAACTCTGTTATTGTTTGTGTTCCAGATGACTTCCTTTTAGTTTCAAATGCCTTCCACAACTAATATACAAGATTTACAATAGTTTTGTTTTCTATATCTCACGACAAAAAAGGGGGATTTTACCATTTTGAGGGGTTGGAGGTCTCTGTGTTTTTCCTTCTTGTCCTTTCAAATTTCATGAAAAGTAACAGAGAGGATGGATAACAGGTGACCAGCACAGACTGAAGTATCCAGTGAGCTCTGTGGTCCAAACGCAACAAGATGGAATCTAAAGTCTTAATATTCTTGATTTCCAGCATTCCAAATCAAACAAAGAAGATATCCAATCAGTGTCATTAACTATGTGTTTAGTTATTTAGACTGTTTTGAATAGGTTAAGAATTTCTTTTCTTCAGATCTTTATAATTCTGAAAATACATGCGAGTAAAATGAATTTTTGTCTGGAAAAGACAGCTTAAATCTCAGTAGAAGCAGTAAAGGCTGTATATTCTCTGGAGAAGTACAAAGAGTTTTTTTTTAACCCAAATACAACACAGTTCATTGTAGTCTTCAACAATGTCTGGCCAGCTGCCTCGTGGCTATCCTGCCCACGCTGCATGTATTTCCTGTCATATGCTGGCTCTAATAATTTTGACATTCCCTGGGGTCCTGCACCACCCAGACTATAGACACCCCCCGTTTTTTTAACCTCTGGATCTCCCTTAAGACAGTCTCAACCCCTCTCACATCCTTTCTCACCCAACCATTTTCTACATCTCCCACTGGTCAGCCCTCCTCTGTCAGAGCTCTCTCAGATCATTGCTGCACCTACTTGATTCACACCCAGCGTTTGCTGACTTCCACATCTGGGAGAAGTTAGTTGTAGAAATTGTGCGTTGCGGTAAATGAAGTCGAGATGCTTTGTGAAACCAATGAATGAACTCTGTGGCCCAGACAACAGAAACGTTACTTCATCTTGCAACAAAGCTATTGAGGATCATATGTGAAACTTGCAATTGAGTCAGATCTTTTTTTCCACTGATTCCAGCCATTACCTTAGTTTATAAATCCTTTTTACAGTCTTGTGACAGTTTTTGACATGTATAATACACTATAGAAGTGGTTCCCAACCCCTACAGGCTGCGGACTAGTGTCGGTCCATGGGACGGTTGATACCGGGCCACAGAGGGGAAAAAAACACAACTCATTTTTTTTTTTTTCATTTCATTAATAATCTGACCTCAAAGGAAGTTTTATTTTGGAAAACTACTGGATTCTCCACCACATTCGATACATTCTTGATGCATGTCTGGTCGCTCAGTCCCGTATCTACAATACATTTGCTACTTTCTAAAAAAGCTAAATTGAAACGTTTGAGCTAAAATTAACAAAAAACAAATGTATTTATATTTGTTTTTGTAAAAAAGAGCCAACGAGGAAACAGAAGAAGAGCCTTCAACTTAAGGAAAACTGGAAGCTAAAAAAAAAACAATTGGACGCCAACTTCTGGGTCATAAAGTCTGATGCATGAAAATATGAACATTACCATTAACCGATCCATGGCCTGGACAAAGACCACTGAAATATATGACTTTAAACAAACTTGCAGTTGAGAACATGCAAGTACCTGGAGGACACCAGAACATGAAAAATTCATTTGAAAATGGGTTCACATGTCACCTGGGTTCAGAGTTAAAGATTTGGATTTACGGTAGGAACAGACAATGAAAGAGGCCATACAGAGAGAGCTTAAGATCTGTGAAGTCAGGTATGTGAAAAGAAAGGTGAGGATAATTAGGAGGCGGGGTGAGGACCTCCAGATGAGTCCTACCTGGTTAAAAATGGAGGACCACCTCAGAAGAAATGAGCACATCTATCCTGAGGCTACACAGCACATCTGGTTAGAGTGCTGTTGAAAAAGAACCTGTTAAATCCATTATCATCACAGGCTACCTTAAATTACAGCCAGAGGGATGAGAAGAAAAAAAAAAGAAAACAGCTGTGAGAGTGATAACCTGTGAGAAAACTACCACTAACGCAGAGTGACGCAGGCCAGCAGCTTTACAGGCGGAGATTGACTACCAGTGGTAAATTGTATCAGCAAGAGTACAGTGCGGTGTTAGTCAGAGTGTAATCCAATCCAAATGTTACAAGGCAAAAGGGGTGGGTAGCAGCGACCTTCTGATGGCAAGAATCAAAACAAAAAATGACCCTGGCTGCAGAAACCCGGCTCACGTCTGAAAACCTTTTTTAGCCCCAGTTAACACTGAATGAGGAACAAATTTGAGCTTTCATTCAGTTGGAGTTCTCCCTTGGGGGGGCGCTTTCCAGAGGAGAAATCATGGGGCCAAACAGAGGGGCCAACACTGGGGCCATGCTTTGGTATTTGAGGGATGGAGTGATGACAGTGGGACGTTGTTTGTGTATAAAAAGGAAACAAAGTCAAACAGCTCCGAACATGTCAGCCCCTCTTGCTCGTCACCTCTAAAAGCAATGGGTGCTGACCCAAAGCAGGAAACTACAAGTCTGGCAAGCTCCAAATGACTGATGCACCGACGTGTGTAAAAAGTAGTTTCCTTTATGCAAGCAAACATTGTTTTAGCTTTAAAGTATTTATTTTTGTTTTGGATTTTTTTTTTTGTGAGGGAATTAGAATAAAGCTAAGAAGTTGGAATGTTGAGGGGTTCTCCTTTTAAAAAAATAAGAAAAGTTTTTTTTCTTAACTCATTCTGTCGAGAATCCACACATAAAACAGCACTTTCTCCTCATCCAGATAATAAGATTATTTCTTTTTTAATCTGACATTTTTTGTGTAACGTTACATAAGTTTCACGTCAGAACTGTTGTATTTGGATTCATTTTATTTATGTGCTTTTCTTTTTCTCTCTGAAAACTCATCAGCTTTACTTTCATCCCACTTGATGCAGGATAAGATGTTGGACAACATTCAAAACATAAAAGGATATCAACAATAACACTTTCATTTTGGGGATAGGCTTGCAAAACTGGTCTGGTATCAACAGAAAAAGCATAAACATGCAAACTATAACACATCTTTCAAAAGAGATTACAGTTTTGCATTAAAAAAATCCATAACACATAAATTGACACATTTTTTTTTGGCTGTAGTTCTCTTAATGGCCAGAAATGTCGCCAGAAACAAATTTCTTACGCCAAGTTATTGTGTAGTTATGCTAATTTTAACACATTGGTCTGGGGATAAATGACTCCCTCGTGCTTTTCTGTTACACTCTCAGGAAACATCCAGAGAAAATCTTTTGGGTTAGAGATCTGTTGAAGCTGCTGCACAGTCACAGGAGCAATCACCAGCTTTTTCAAAGAATCCAACTGTTGCATAACTGAATAGATAATTTTACTGTTCTGCTTTTATGCTGCATCTGTGATCATTATCGGTAGAAGAAACTGAAGCAAAGGAATGTTTTTCTTTGCCTTGGAACCCTTTGCCAATGGCAAACATGCTATGACAAAACTGACATGTCTACTTTGAGTTTTGGTTGAACTGTGTGATGCTCCTCTGATGGAAATGACAGAAAAAAAAAACATTGACATTCATGTTGTAGTGCAATTACACATTTTATTGGATTTGTTTAAGAAAACTAAGGATTATAAAGTTTTATTTCGTTTACCTTCTTCCCACAGAGCTGTGTTTTTATAACCACAGCTTGCTTGGCACACTGATATTCATTGTTTTGGCAGCACAAAATTATGACAACATTATGATGCCCATAAAGTATATATACAAACTCTGACAAATGGCATACAGACACGTGAAAACCGTGTGCATATCAGGGGAGTCAAAACTAAAGAAAATGTGTCATATTTCAAACAGTTTTTTTCACCTTTGTAAATGTCAGTGGGTCAGATAACTGCTGTGTCATCCATCTCCTGGGATCGTGATCGCACAAGTATTTGGTCCCCATGGCACCTGTTGAATTATCCCATAACCGCCGTGGTGTCAGGTGTGTGACTTGTTCACGGCGTTTGTTGTCCCGTCCAGCTCTGATCATAGCAGTAACTTTTTGAGTCATGGACAAGTTGGTGTTTGAAGCCCACTCTGACTGAAAGGCATCTGTCAGTCACTCCAGCCCCTCATATCTGTCATGATCACACTCACATGTACTGTATAGACGCTGTTCTAAGTTGTGGCTTAGATTGTGACATTGATGGCTGGATAACCTTGCTGTAGACAGCTGCACGTCTCTATTTTAGCTTGATATTGAGTATGACAACTGACTAAGGGCATGAGGACATAGCAGTGCATATGCTTTTCATGCTGTGCAAAATTGCTGAAATCCTCTGCGGTTTCTGACGAAATTAGACCAAAAAACTCTAGAATCTTAGTATTTCTAAACTTAAAATACAGAATTTCAAAAGTTGACTCTGCCAAAGCTTTAACTATAAAGAGAAACAGCTTCAGATGGTGGTCATATTGTACTTGTTCACTTCCAAAGTGCCGCTTCTTATTTGAGTTGCCTTTTCTTGGCTGACGGAGGGCTTCCCCAACACATACTTGCCTATCACGGCATCACAGGATGATTTGTGAGATTGTGCACCGGGGGATCATAATCCTTCACCCCACGGCTCTTTTCCAAAATACTTTACGGGATATTTTCCAAACGAGGTGTCGTTTGGGCTCCTTTTGCTCGCCAGCTGCCCACCTGTGCTGGCATGGAAGCCCTCTCCTCCTCCCCTTGTTTTGTGTGGGAGTCAGCCAGCGACGGCCAAGTCAGAGCCACATTTGTTTTGTGCTAATCCCCCTCATGAGAGAGACTGCTTTTATTACGGGAGAGGGCTTTGATCGCCAAGAGATGAAGACAAAAAACATTTAAGCTACTTAGACAGCCCTTTTTCTTTTGCTTCCTTCTTCATTTCTTGGGTCATCCCTTTGCTTCTGTGCTCCCAAGATATGTAGCACTGGAGGAGGGGGTCACTGGGGTTATGCAGGGTGGTGGCCCCCATGTTAGAATACTATATATTGTTTAAAAACTACAAATGACACAAAATATGCCAAATACAAAACATGTTTTGCTGATCTTTATCACATTAAAAGACCTTTGAGTGGGTCAGGAAAAAGTTTGACTATTTGTTTAAGAACCACTCAATCATCAGCTTGAATGAGGGAAAACAAAGATATTGCATGGATCTAGATAGATAGATAGATAGATAGATAGATAGATAGATAGATAGATAGATAGATAGATAGATAGATAGATAGATGGAAATAGATAGATAGATAGATGAATAAGATAGATAGATAGATAGATAGATGAAATAGATGAATAGATAGATAGATAGATAGATAGACAGACAACTTTATTTATCCATTTGGGAGGTTCCTGCATGGAAATTGACAGGATCTAGTCGTCGAAAAGGATGCATCCAGATAGGTGGAGCAGGGTTTGTGAACTGTTGAGTTGTAGCACCATGACAGATATTCAAACTTTTCGAACTGGATTTTTTTTCTGCGCCTGATTCATATTAATTGGAATAAAGAAATACTTAAAAATGTAGTTTTAAGCTTAATTTTCTTTACATATGTCCTCCATCATGAGAAAAATGCAACAAAAACAAGTCAAAAACACAATTTTCATCAGAGTGGGTCTTTAAGTACTTAAATAAGCACTAATTGTCATCCATGTCTTGAGAGATATCATTTACCTTGTTAACATGCTTCTTCTCTGCAGTGGCGCACAGCAATTATAATTACTGCAGTGGTGATCATAGCCAGACCCTCGCCGAAGTGAAAAGGATGGCTTGTCTGTTGATGTGTTTGTTTTTCATCTGCTGTGGCCCAAAGGACCTTTTCACTGACCCTGAACCTGAAAAGTATATGGATAAACACTTTATTCAAACTCCAGGTGTCCAACACACACTCATGCACGCACACACACACCAACACACACAGAAAGAGAGATGCATTCCACAGTCGGACTGGCAGCAAAATGCATCCACTGAGGGGTGAAATCGCTCAAGTCCTTTTATTTTAAATCATTTCTTATTCACAAAACCGTTCCTCCCTTTTCAGTTCCCTGTTGCAGTCTCACTTTCTCACACAAACTTGCACTATTGGAAGGTTAAGGAGTCCAGCTGCTGCCAGATCCCCTTCCAATGTCACTCACAGTAATCAGTCTGTCAGTATGGTAATTAACCCACAGAGTAAAGTAAGCACGACTACTGAACTGCTCCACTCCATCTAGCATTCCTGTTCTCCTCTCACTGGTACTGCCCACTCCCCTTCACTCAAGCCACAGGTCCAGATTGCTCATTTGCTGATTGTGAGAGGCTGCCATGCCAAGTTTTACACCCAGGAAAACAACACAGTGCTGTCTTTGGTTATTGGTGAGTAAAAGACAACCTGCTACACAAAACAGCAGATTTTAGCTCACAGTTGTTTGCAAAAGTTTTGGTAAAACAGTCAGTGATTTCTGAGAACGCGTAAATGTTCATTTAATAGTTTAAAGTTGATGTAGTAAATTATTAATAATTCTTCTGTTTGCATTTTGTTATCAAATTAAATACATAAAAACCATAGAAATACTTATTTTACCACTTTAGCTATGAAACAAAGTGGTGTAAGATTGCTCAATTTACTTGATTTTCTTTATGCACATCATAACGACTGTTTATTTTAACCTTTATGCAAAAGATCAATAACTCATTTCCTAAAATTTCTATTTAAAAGGTTGCTCCATCATCAAAAGTTAAATGGCCATTATGATGGCGATTTAGAAAAAACACCCAATATGAAGCATTTCAATATTGTAATGTATCCAACATAACAAAAAAGTGTTAAAATCTGTCATTTTTTTCATAAAAGAGGTTACATTTTCCCCTTACCTTCTTGTCTTGTCTCAAAAATTTACCGTTGTGATTCAGCAGTAAATGACAGCCACACATGACACACACTGGATCACATCTAACTGGCAAAGAGTCTGCCATTACCCTCAGGAACTAGGAGTTATTAGACCTGCGCTAAAAGTGGAGTGGATGTAGGTCTGAGATGTGTTAAGGGACACATACATGACTTCAAATGAATGTTCACCATTGGTCAGCTGAATAGAAAGGCTGTATGAAAACGTATCCACTTACAAGTTCATGATGATATTTAAGAGATCTTTTTATAACCTTAACCTATTCCTTGTCATTGCCTTTTTTTTTTGGTTATATTATTTAGATTTAGATAAGTTTTGTTTTCTGATTATTTTAGTGTTTGTGTAATTCCCCAAAATATGTTTCTTAATGTGATCAATAAATATTAGAATTCAATTTTAAATTCTGACTTTGATGAAAATGGTTTTCTTAACATGTTTTTTTTTTTTTAGCATTTCTCTGATGGTGAACAACATATAGGGAACAATAAGATTAAAATTACAATCCTGGGGACACAAATTATACGCTCAGCTCCATTTTAATGCATCCACTTGTAGATAAATAGATTGATATACATCTTCGATTTCCTTATTCAAGCTGGGGTTTGGCTCGAAAATGACCAGCAGAGTAATGTTTACATTGCTCGTTATTTTTGTTGCACCAGTAGTGTTAGGTTGGGGGTGTGAAGGGCTGTAAACAAAGGGATGATGGGAAATGAGCACAGACTTACTCCAACAGTATGCCAACAGTCCCACCCTCAACTCAGAGGTGAATTTCTAATGAGCTACTGCTGCTCTGCAGAAACTATGTCCAAGAAAATGACAGGTTTTAAGATTTGACTTAAAACGGCCTAATCATAATTAAAAGACCACTGGGAATGCTTAATAAATGGGTTTTTAAAACTGTTATGGACAGTCACACGTAACATTTGGTTTTGAAGGTTGCACACTTCAAGTATGTTCAGAAGAGCAGGTCATACATTTCTTTTTAATACTGTCTTTCTGTTTCTTTAAAGCATCAGCACGATGGTCAGCAAGCAACTGTCAGTAGGATGCCCTTGAGGAAAGATTGTAGCTTTAGTTAGATGGAAGACAAATTCAATCTTGAAGAAAGGACTGTCTGCACTGTTGTTCAAAATTGACAAAATTTGATTTGTTAGTCTAGACAGCATCACAGAATCATCCGAGGTTGCTGTGGCAACGGCATGCATCAGTAATTTGATGGAGCGTGACATTGGAAACATTTGAGGGTGTAGTGCGGAACTAGCACAAACCCACATGCATGCAGATATGGGAGAGAATTATAGTATTTTATAATTCTTGCAAAAAAAAATCTGTTCAAAAAACAACTTTGAATTCCAAAATCTGTCTTCTATCTTATGGATAGTCGTGCTGCTAGCGCTAAACTAGACATGATAAAGCTGGAAGTTAAAATTACATCTCCTCCACAGAAGACAGGATTTAAATAACCAACTTCTATTGCATTGATGGAGTTGGAGACAGAACCATTTTGAACTCCAACATGTTTAGTTTTCCACCTGAAGCTCGTCTAAAAATAAATGTAACCTGAGTCAACGGCAGTTCTCTAGGTAACCACAAGGGGCTGTTAGCTCCTCTTCACTCCAAGGATATTTGTCTGGTCAACAGCAAACTTGACAAGTTACAAAAAAATATTGAAAGCTTTTTTTTTTTTCTGTGTCCTATATCTTTTCCAAGAAAGCAACAATTGATTATCTTAATTTATTTTTGAACTGACTTATCATCAATGTCCACACCCACTCACCATTGTTTTAAAGTCATTGGTCCAGGGAAGCCCGGATAAGGCGGAGTCAGAAGCGCACAGCCCATCCCACAAAGGAAAACACACATCTAAGAAACAATAAAAACACATATTTTATTTATAAAATGGTTGTGACACTTTTTATTCCTTTTTTTAAAATAAGATCTACCCCAAAATAATTTATGAAATTAGATTGGTATATTAACCATTTCCAAAAGAGCATTTTGGGGTGAGTTAAGTTTGCTCACAGATTTCACAAAACTTTCCATTAAAAAGCAATGGTCAAAGTGCATGTGGAGCCCAAAGCATATGTTAATTTAGAATTAAGTTGTAGAGATAAAAAATTTTAGGTAGGACGTCTACTAATAAACTGACAAAAAATCGTTCAGATACAATGTTTTTCACTAAAAAAAAAATAAAAAAAGGTCTTTGCAATTGAAATTATTTTTCAAATGTAACCAATTTATTTAATTTACCCAGCTGATCTTAGTGTTGTTATAATAAGAAATAATAAATTTGAAATACATTAATATTTGGGAGGATCCTTTTGAAATCCAATCAAACTATTAACATCAAGCTATCTAAATAAAGCCAAAATAATAAAGGAAAATAAAATTAAATTTTTTAAAATGAACTCTAAAATAAAGCTTTAATTTTTTTTATCATCATCGTGGAAATTGATGAGTAAATTAAATCAAAAGATCAAAGTTGTACAAGAATCTGCCCTATAGACTTCTCCATTCATTCATTTAGGTGAATGAATCGACTTAAAGGAGAACATTTAAATAAGGTATTTGAGTTTTCTGCTGATACACAAATTTTTCAAAAGTAAGGATCTGTTGATGCTCCACGTGGAATTTTTGGGTGAAAGGACAATTCCTTGTACAACCCCTGTTAGCAGTGGAATTTCATACAGATATGGATGATCATTTATGGATGTGGAGACCATGGAACTGAAACTCCAGCATGATAAAGTTTTCTTTAAATTTATTTCATTTGTGAGTCAAAATGATTTTCCGTAAACAATCTTCAGCCACTTCACGCCAGGTTGAAATGGCTCAGCGTCGTCTTTCTAAGAACTATGATGGCTCTGATATATTGTAAATGCCAAGTCAGCGTACCTCCCTGTTGCAGTCAGCATTTAGCTCAAGCTTTTCCTTCACCCATTCAGAGGAGTGTCTGCAGCCTGCACGGTTGTATTTTCCTTTCTTTCGGGGATTGTTTTTCAGACAAACAATCCAGTCCCAACAGGAAACAAGATGAGCTAAATAGGGGCTGGCATAGAACAGATGGCACGAACCAGGAATCTCAAAGTTACATGCTGACCATTGCAAACCCGGTAGAGAACCCCGGTCTTGTTTGTCTGAAGTAGATATAAACAGAACTTTGTATATTCCAATTTGACCTCCAGACTTTTTCCCAGAGGTTTAAAATTGGATCCTGGCATGAAAATGTGGCAATTGCTAATTTCATATGGGAAAATATACATCTCCAAAATAAATTCTCAAAATTCTGTTGGAGTTCCTGCTCAGCCTAATATACAGTATGTGTTATGGCTTTCCATAAAGCTGCGTAATGTTCAAGAACCAGAGATGGCTTTGCAGATGTCCACAAGGGCACTCAAGAAGACTGATGACAAGAATTACATTAATTAGAAAAACTGTTTTTCTTTCCTGAGGACCTGCCAAAAACCGCAACCGCTGTTTCGACCCTGTTTGTTCAGATTACCATGGCAACTGATTAAATACCTCAAACCTTCTCTCGTTTGATTTGCTGAGTTTGTGTGATGCAGCTGCAGAGCGACGCAGAGCAAAGGAGGAAGTTCACATCCAGTTTGAAGAGGAAGAGCAAGGAGGCAGATTCCTCGATAAACACTCACATACATACACTCCTCTGTGTGTTTATGCATGCAGTGTTGGGTTCTGTTTAGGTTTACTGGCTGTGCAGGATCTCCCCCTCCGTTGACTCCCCCAGTTATGTTTATGAACTTTAATCTGTATGTCCTTCTGCAAAATATTAGAGCTAGAGAGACATTTTTTAACTGTCTGCGAAATCCTCCTAACCTGAAGTTCATTGTGATTTTCTTACCCAAAAAACTATTTTGGGAGTTTCCAAATCCCTTTAAGGTATATTGTACCAATGAGGAACATCATAGATGACATATGATAAGCAACCCTGATTAAATTATGACAAAAAAACTGACATGATGGGAACAGATACTTTGTGAACGTATCATTTTGCATCATTTCAAAGCTTCGTCTTTGTTACTAAAAACCTCCTCAGAGGAGTTACTGCCAGCATCACCCTCCAGCGCTCCCACAACACTTGGACTAGTCCAAAAAAACAGAATTTGTTGCCAAAGATTTTAAATGAATAAACAAACAGTAATCTTTATGTTTTACTTTTATTAATTAGGAGTAAGTCTCAGGATTATTCTTGATACAACTTTTGTTTAACATACCTAAATTTATGCATTTGTAAATTAAATGTAAAAAAACAAAAAGTATCTATTGCCTGTTTTTAAAAACATGTTGCATTTTTGTATCTAAAGAAACAAGCTAACAGAATATAAGTAAAGCGTCAAAAACCTTTGGCCAATTGGCATTTAAAAAAGGCTGCTTTTGTATCGCCCTTTAATCGGTGGTTTTTATCCTGTTGTGCAGAAATTTTTGAGTTCAAAGGTAACATTTTCAGGGGTTTACCTTCAGGCTGACACCTCCTCAGTTTTCTGTTGGAAACGTGCCCGCAGCTATGAGGTTCCATTTGTGCCAATAATCTGTTTTTGTGTCCACTGTCTATGTCTTTGGTCGTCTCACTTTGTCGTCAGGACTTAGCAACCGTTGCTACTGTCGATAGCTCCGGTCGTTAGCTGCTGTCGATAGCTACTGTCGTTAGCTGCTGTCGATAGCTACTGTCGTTAGCTACGGTGTTTGCTACTGTCGTTAGCTACGACGTTTCCCCGTGTTTTGTCGTTAGATGTTCTCGTTTTTCAAATTTTGCCAAAGTCGTCAGAAAAGTCCTTTGTACGGCCGGTAAATTTTTTCCTGTACTATTGCCGTATTGCCAGAAAGGGTGGTGGTGGTGTGTGTGTGTGTGTGGGGGGGGGGGCATGCATACAACGCTTGACACGAAAACAAAGTGGCGCATTACCGCCACCATCTGATCTGGAGGCGAACTACTCCTATTTAACGCGGAGAATGACACATAATAAATATGAACATTTTACGGAGATTATTTATGAATGTGCTGTGTTCTGATCATGAAAAACGTGGCTGATTTATTAATAATAAATTTACAAACACATTGGTGTTGATTTAATGTATTTGTTCAGAAATAAACCCTCAAGTCATTAGTCCATGGCAATATTTATTTTTTCGCCGCTGAACGATTTACGGGGGCCTTGCAAGGAGGCCTTTAAAATATCTTCGATGAGTTACCTTCTCAAATTTTAGTGGGTCAAGTCACTAATTATGAATATAACAGTCGAAAACTGACTGTTTTTTGAGCTTTTCTTTTTAATCTATTTATGTGACCATGAGATGGCGCACTCGGGACCAGTATAAGGCTCTTATTAGCCCGTCTGATCCTCGTTTATCCATCAGATTTGTAACAACATATTTTATAAAGATCAGTCATTTTTCAAAATAATTTGAAATAATAGTTTCATTACAAGATTAAATTAAAGCCATACTCTAAATAACTTTAAACGGGAACGTGAAACCGTTGTACGCTGCACCCCCCCCCCCTTTCTGGCAGTGCGCGTTTGCAGGATTGTCAATAAAGGTTTTTTTTTTTAAGTGTTTTGTTCCGTGATAATACGGGAAACAATTTATCGACCGTACAAATGACTTCTCTGACGAACATTGCAAAATTTGAAATACAACAAGATCTAAGGACACGACATGGTGAGAGAACGTAGCATACGACACTAGCAACGGTTGCTAAGGATCTTCCTGACGACACGTGAAACGACTTTGCAAACGACACTAGCAACGGTTGCTAAGGATCTTCCTGACGACATGGTGAGACGACATGGCAATCGACACTAGCAACGGTTGCTAAGGATCTTCCTGACGCCGTAGTTAGACGACATGGGATAAGGACAATGACAAAGATAAAGTTTAAGGATAAAGCAAGCATATACATCACAAAGTTAATACAAAGTAATAATCAAAGAATCATGGGCATGCAGAAGATATTGCTTAGTAATACATAGACATGAACCAATGTAAAATGAACTCGTTCAATAGACATAGACAATGAGCCCAAAGCATAGACAGTGGACGCAAAAACACGATCAGTAGACATAGACAATGGACCAAAGACA